>OY986040.1:72085871-72260565 GCA_963920215.1 Nineta flava
AATTATAAAGAAAGTTTGGATATTATTATTTTAATGAATTTTTTTGTTATTATTATTTTCAGTTTCTGATAAAGATTCTTCATTACGACGTATTTTTGATGCCCTCGCCTGGGCACTATTTCTAGAAAGTTGAGATCTTGATCTATTGGGCATTTTAAAATGATTTAAAAAATTTAAACTGCCTTCGAACTAAATTATTTGCTTAACTTTTGAACAGGAATTACCTATCGTAATTATATTTCAGTTTAATTTACTTCTTATACAAACGACTTCAACACACCACTTGTGAGAGAATATAAAATTATATACACGTAACAAAAAATAAAAAGTTTGGGGTGGACCACCCTTATCATTTAGGGGTACAAATAGATTACGACCGATTCTCAGACCTACCGAATATACATATTACATTTCATAAACGTAGATCAAGCTATGAAACCTATCTTAATTATACTTCAGTTTAATTTACTTCTTATACAAACGACTTCAACACACCACTTGTGAGAGGATATAAAATTATATACACGTAACAAAAAATAAAAAAAATTGTTTGGGGTGGACCACCCTTATCATTTAGGGGTATGAAAAATAGATTACGTCCTATTCTCAGACCTACCGAATATACATATAAAATTTCATAAACGTAGATCAAGCCGTTTCGGAGGAGTATGGCAACGAAAACTGTGACACGAGAATTTTATATATTAGATTTATATATATAAATCTCTCGATGCACTGAGACTGAACAGGAGGCAACTGCGGCGGGTTACCAGGTTCATTACCGGGCATTATCCCATGCGGAAGCATTTGCACACAATGGGACTCCATAACGGCTCCATTGTGTGCAGATTGTGTGGCGAGTAGGAAGAAACATCCAGCCACATAATCTTTGAATGCGAACCTCTGGGTTACAGCAGATACAGGATATTCGGTGCATCTCACCCCGAATATATGAACCTTTGGGAGGACCTGATAAGCAAGCTCCAGGCTATTGTCAACATATGGGAGAAGCTAGTCTAGACTGAGGTAGAAGGGGGACCACAATGGACCATAGGGTCGAAGTGCAATAATTTTTACCCCGATATAAATCAATAGGGTCCAAGTGCAATAATTTTTACCCCGATATAAATCAATAAAACAATCATATATATATATATATATATATATATATATATATATATATATATATATATATTTATATATAAATATATATATATATATATATATATATATATATATATATATGTATATATATATATATATATATATATATTTATATATATATATATATATAAATATATATATATATATATATTTATATATATATATTTATAGTTTTATTGATTTATATCGGGGTAAAAATTATTGCACTTCGACCCTATAGCCTGGGGCTTGCTTATCAGGTCCTCCCAAAGGTTCATATATTCGGGGTGAGATGCACCGAATATCCTGTATCTGCTGTAACCCAGAGGTTCGCATTCAAAGATTATGTGGCTGGATGTTTCTTCCTACTCGCCACACAATCTGCACACAATGGAGCCGTTATGGAGTCCCATTGTGTGCAGATGGTAACCCGCCGCAGTTGCCTCCTGTTCAGTCTCAGTGCATCGAGAGATACCCTCTTTGTTGCACTCTGAAGCAGAACCTTCCCGAGCTCTTGCCGCGGTACTTTTTCCCAGTGATCACGATGTTTAGCATTTGACCACTCGTTGATCACTTGTTTACATGCAGTTTTTGGAATTTTTGGACCCAGATCAAAAAAAAATTGGACCCAGATCAATTTAACATTGTTCCGTTTTGCCAGTTTCAGAAGTTCTTCCAGACAATCCTTGACTACCCTTGAAGTGACCTCAGTTTCAGGCAAGGCTTTTAAAGCAGCTTGACTGTCCGACAGAATACATACGTTCTGGTTTATGTAGCCTCTACTTAGGTTCTCACGGACGCAAGCCAGTATGGCGTAGACTTCTGCTTGGAAGACCGTAGCATATTTCCCCAAGTTGAAGCTTATGTATGCTTTTGGCCTCTCACCGTAGATTCCCACCCCGGTCCCTTCTTCAGTTTTGGATCCATCTGTGTACCAGACGATTCCTTTCCTGAGGTAGGATGGTTCTTCTTCCGACCACATGGCCCTATCACATGCTACAGTGAAAGGTATTGAGAAGGAGTATGTCTTGGGAAGTATATCTGTGCCCATTTCAAAGACGGGGTCAGAGATAATTGATGTTCTCACGATACTTACATGTCCAAACTGATTTTTATTAATCCAGTTGTTATTGCAAGACAATCTATAGGCGCTGGATCTCGCTTTAGCTGTTACTACAATGCTTAGCGGTGGCAGCCCCAGTATGACTTCCATGGCAGCTGTTGGTGTACTGCTCATGGATCCAGTGATGCACAAACAGGCAAGTCTCTGGATCCTGGACCGTTTTTTGCACGCAGTAATCTGCTTAACTTTTGGCCACCACACTAAAGCAGCATAGGTTATAAAGGGCCTGACTACTGTTGTATAGAGCCAGTGGATCACTTTGGGTTTTAGACCCCAGACTTTTCCACATGCTCTCTTGCAAAGCATGAGAGAAGATTTACTCTTATTTGTTATATATTCCAGATGAGGGTTCCATGTTAGTTTGGAGTCCAGCATTACTCCCCAGAACTTGGCTTCCCTTGTGATCTGTAATCTTTCATCGAAGAGGATTAGTGGTTTTATGTTATCCACCTTCCTTTTACGTGTGAATGGAATTAGTGCGGTCTTATCAGGGTTAATTTTGAATCCCTGATTGATACACCATTCCTGTGCGATTTTAAGAGCGTTTTGCTTAAGCTCCGAGATTGTGCCTTCACGGGGTTCCTGGATTGCAATTACAATGTTGTCCACGTAACCCTGTGTGTAGTAGTATCCATTTTGGTTGAGGTTTTTCAGTAAGCTGTTCACTGTCAGGCTCCACAGGAGTGGAGATAAGACACCACCCTGTGGATATCCCTTTGTGACTCTCACAGTGACAGACTCTATGTCAAGAAAAACGCACAAGGTGGTTTATTTCCTTGCGAATCCCTCCTAAATCCTGTATATTAGGCTGTGGAGGGCTGATTCACAGGATTTCCCCACCTGATACGCGTGTTGGTTGGCATGAAGCGGATTTCTTGACAATGACCCTGAGTCAAATGAAATCCTATTAGTCGTTCCATTGTTTTCAGTAGAAACGATGACAGACTAATTGGTCTAAAGTCCTTTCCCGTGGAGTGATTAAGCCTCCCCGGTTTTGGCAAGAAGGTCACTCTTACTGGCTTCCATACGGTTGGGATATAACCCGTAGCCAGGCTTGCTCTGAATATATGACCAAGCAGAGTTAAAAAATGCTCTACACCTTTTTGTAAAAGAACTGGGTATATCCCATCTGGTCCCGGTGCTTTGTAGGGTTTGAATGAGTTTATTGCCCATTCGATTTTTGAGCGGTTAATGGCAATCGCCGCTCTTCTCCAGTCCTCGCCAGTCGGCGGGAGACACTGGTTGAGCTGCTCTTGAGAAGGGTTTTCATCGTCCACTGCCACTGAATCCGGGAAATGAATCCGGAGCAGTGTCTCGAGTGTATCCTTCGCGGAGCTTGTATACTCACCATCGGGTTTAAGAAGTGAACCGATGGTGTCTGCGGGTTTCTTCCTCCATGAGTCCACTTTGGCTTTCTTCAGAGACCTTTCGTATTCGGTAAGGGCTTCATGGTAATTATCCCAGTTCCCCAACCTCCTTGCTCTGTTAAATAGCTGACAAGCCTTTCGCCTCTGACTCCTTAGGCCCTCATTCCACCAACAAGTCGACCTGCTGATGTCTTTTGAGACCTTCGGGCAGTTTTCTTGGATCGATATAATTATTGCATGCTGAAGCTCAGTTGCAGTAAGCTCACTGTCCAATACTGTTTTAACTAATTGGACATATTATACTGTTTTAACTTTTTTCGGAATTGTGGCGTGTTTGAACTTTAGTGTCGAATTATATTCGTTGGTTCTCCAATTGGTTCTCCTCGGATCCCGATATTGTATATTACATTGGTACGTTCTCACCTCCACATTGTATTGATTTGTCTGTGATCCGATGCAGATGGTTCATCGGACACTAGCCATTTCTTGATTTTACCACTGATTTCATAAGTGCTCAGTGTTACATCAATGACTTCCTTCCACACTTTCTTAATAAAAGTCTTCTTGTTGCCTTGGTTAACTATATCTAAGTTGTTAGCTATGATATAATCAAAGAGGTACTCATCTCTTGTATTTGTGTTTGTGTTACCCCACGCAGTGTGATGCGCGTTTGCATCGCATCCCATGATCAGTTGGTGGATTTTTGCCTCACAATACTGGATCCTTCTCTGTTGATGGTGGTGGAGTAGATGCATCATAGGGTAGGTAGACCGAAGCGATGATTACCACTCCAGTTCCGTTCTCCATGTTGTATTTTACTTTTACTGCTGTTAGATCTCGCTGATAAAACTCTAACAGCGGCAAGACATTGATGTCCTTTCTTGCATAAATGCAAGTTCTGGGTCTCTCCGAGGTTTTATCGTAGATAATTTGTCCTCTAGTGTCTCTTAGTCCAAGAATCTTATGGTTAACAGCCCAAGGTTACAGTACATAAAGTACACTTACAGTACATAAAAAGATGCAAAAATTTACCGCCTGGCCGATATCCTAATATTTTTTTAAGCAAATAATAGATAAAAAACTGTTCGTGTACAATGCGAATCTCTGCCAACAGCTTACACAAAACCAAATTAGTGTTACTGACTAGTTCCTGCTGTATTTGTGTCTTGCAAATAACGGCTGTGTCATCAACAAATCCGATTATAGTTGCTCCGGTAGGTACTTCTATTGTGAGCACAGAATTATAAAAGATGTTCCACAGAATAGGCCCCAAAATAGAACCTTGCGGTACTCCACATTCCATTTGCATGCGCATGCCCCGCCCAAGAAGTTTAGACCTTTCCGAAAGATAGCCTGATATTATTCGGCGAAGGTATGTAGATACTCCTATGTCTTTGAGCGCCAGTATGATTCCTTCCCACGGTGCTGAGTTAAAAGCATGGCGGATATCTAACGTAACCATTACGCAGAGTTCCCGGTTATTTGGAGCTTTTGATTTTATGCCATTCACGACCTTCAGCACCGCTTGCATTGCATCAGTGGTAGACCGGCTTTTCCTAAACCCATATTGGTGATCGTATAGCTTTTGTTCTATTTCATGATAGAGTCTGTTCACTATAATTCTTTCAAACAGTTTTCCAAATACATCCAGTAGATAGATAGGCCTGAATTTAGACCTGTTTCAGGATAAGAACCAATTGCGCCGTCTTCCATTTGTGCGGGAAAATTCCCCTTTGTAGAAGTGAATTGAAAACTTGCAGAAGAGTGTCAGGTTCTGGCATAGCTGCTGCCTTTACCACTTCTGGTGGTATTCTATCTGGACCAGCTGCCCTTTTCTTCTTTATTTGAGATATTGCTGTTGTCAGCTCTTCAGGTTCAATTGGAGGCAGTCTAGCTTGACTCTAGGATACATGTTTTCTTTCTTCATAACGATCTTGTAGCCGGTTCCCCATATATCTTCGTCTATTTCATCACAAATTTTCGTCCATGCAATTTGTTTCAACTTAGCGATGGCGGTTTTTAGTGCCCTTTTATGCGATTTACACTTAGCGTTATGGCTTTCTTTTTGTGATAATGGGCTACCTTGGTTACGATTGCTTCTTACAAGTATTCTTTTGGACCGCAGGCTGGTTTTGCGTAGGTTTGCTATTTCCTCTTTTTTTGGGACAAATGAATTATTGCAAGCGTTAGTACATTCTTCGTCTAAACTTTTTGCCGTTAGTTGTTCAAACTTGTTTTTCCTAATTGCCATTCCATTTTTTTAATTTTGTGAAAAGATTTCCATGCTATTAATATATATTTTCCAACCCACACTTTTCTCTTCCCTACTGTTTCTACTTTTTTTGGTATCGTCTCTCACTTTATAGTAGATATACATGTGGTCGCTCAGACTTTCTTCTACTAGGCCTTGCCAGTTGCTGATCTTTTTGGCTATGTTATCAGAAGTTAACGTGAGGTCGATTATTGAGTGACTGATGCCTCTTCTAAAGGTTGGTTCGTTCCCTTGGATTTGCTGAATCAGATTATTACCTGCAATCCAGTCTAGAAGAACACTTCCTCTCTTATCGCCAACTTTATTATCCCATACGGTAGATTTAGCGTTGAAGTCTCCACCCACTATGCACATTTGGCTCCCACATGCTTTATACTGCCTTGGACTCTATCCAGAAAACGTTCAAACTCGCTTATTTCACAATTAGGTGAGATGTAGCATGAATAGTAAGTTATTCCGCACACTTTAACCCAAATAAAGCCTTCATCATTCAATCCAAAGCCACTAATGTCGTGTAGTTGGTTTATTATCTTAATAGTGACATCTCCAGATTTGTCTGCCAACCATCCTGCCCTGCATAATGTTTTGGTATTTGGTTCGGAAATAGCTAGTATATCGACACCATGAGCCTCTGCGTAGTTGCATGCCAAGTCCATCGCCACAGTGCTTCTCGCTAAATTAAGCTTTAGAGTTTTTATGCTCATTGTAGGTCCACTCGTCTATGCTTCTTGAGTCCTCTCTTTCTACTCCTTATCTCGTTTATATATCTCGCATACACTGGGCATAGCATACTAACCATTCTGTGTTCATGTGAGTCATATTCCAGACACCTAGGAGAGTTTCTGCAATCTTTCACTATGTGATCGCTTTGTCCACATTTGAAGCATGTTTTCCCTCTATCTTTCTTATTGAGACATTTCGCTGCCACATGGGCCAAGTTTTAGGCACTTAAAGCACCATTTTGGTGAAAATTTTTCTTCTATTCGGCACCTGTTCCAGCCAACGTAGATTCGGGTTTGTTGATGCACCTTTCCCATATCAGCTTCTGGCATAGTAATAAAAGCATGCTTAAGCCCCCTTTTGTTCATGCTCTCCATAATTCTTGTCTCTATGGTAGCGGTTTCACCAATTACCATTTTAACAGCTTCTTCCAGTTCATCTTGTTCGCCATCCGGATCTAAGTCTCGAACTACTATGGTTCCTGTCCTTGATAGTACCTCGGCTTTGCCAGATTATCCTATCTTACTCGCTACTTGCTGTTCGAAAGATTGTATGTTTTCATCTTCCTTGCAGGGAAATTGAATATGTATCTTCTTATTGTCGGAATATTTCTGTACCCTGTGCACTTGAACGCCGATCTTTCTGACATCGATATCTTTTCTTAGACTCTTAATAACTTATATTTGGCTCATTCGGTGTAATCGTCATGGTCTTCACCTTTGTTTTTCCAGTCTGTTGGATTTCTCATTTTAGTGGCATATCGTTTTTCATCTCTATAACATTTTCGATCACTGTCTCCTGAAGGCTCATTTCTTGGAATATTTTTCTTTTTACGATCTCGATCTCAAGAAATTTTTAATGAAAACTTGGTGTCCGTTTTGTGTCCAAAGTATTCCAAGACTTTCTGGATTGGAGTATTCAGGTTTTGGTGGGTTGTTCCGAACATGAAGGCACATTCCTTTTCCTTCAAGAAGATTTCCGGGGTAGTTTCAAAGAGTTTTGAAAAAACTCTTAGGGTTTCTTCTGTGAGATTTTTTTTATCCTTTGATCCATCAATTCCCACTATATATGTATGAACGTGATACTCCCGTGCCAGGTTATCTTCCTTGAGTAAGACTGCACTTGACTTCACGCGTATAATGTCGCCAGATTTAATTTGTTTGCCATGAATAAGAGGTTGGATTTTCTTAGAAATTTGTATTTCATTCTCGGTGGCTATTTCGGCTTCGGATGGCACATCAATTACCGCCACTGTGTTTTTTTGCTGTACCTGGACGAGAATGTCCTCTTTCTTGGTTTCAATTTTTACATACGTTTCTCCTGGCCAGTAATTGATTAATACCTGTACTATATTTTCTGGACTGTCCTCTTTTTGAGTATTTCGTGTATGATTGCAATCCTTTGAAGCCGAGTTCCATCAGCTGTATCTGTCTGTGTGTCTGTGTGCTGGCGTCCTGCAGTTGTCATGTACCATTTTTGCCCGCTTCACTTTTATTTATCCCGACATTTTTATCTGTTTGTGGTTTCTGGCTCGTTTCCTGCAAAGACATATATGTTTGTGTCACAGTGTTACGTGCCTCCAGTGATGAAGTGACACCTAGAACAGTTATTTTATCTGTTTCCATGCAAGGCGTAGTTTGTTTTCTTTCGAGCATCAATCGTGCCACAAGGTCTCTTAAAGCGGCACTAATGCCTCGTATCTCCTTTTTAGTGTTTGAGCTATCGCCAACGCTTTTGCACAATCTTCCCACTATCCGTGCTACTTTTAGGAGGTTGTCCTCGACACAAGTACTTTTTAATGGTGGATTTCCAGCGCTGTCTTCTCCTTGCCGTTTTCTTTTATCCTGTGGCGTGTCAGAGTTTCCCATGATGTAGTAGATGTCTTCTTCCGATGCTGTTCTTCTGGACCTGTTTGTGACGGTGCTTCTCGCTAATAAATCAGGAGTATTATCTTGCGGTGTTGAAGGACTTGACCTGTCCGTTGGCGAGTGCGCCAAATCATCCAGCGTCCTCTCTAAATAGAAAGCAAAACCGCACCCTTCTAGCACTCTCACTAATGGTATGTGCTAACATTTTACTGTAAATATAGAAATATGGACCAAACATAGAGCAGCAATATTTCCTATGTTAATTTTATCAAAACAAAAATGCGAAAGTTTTCCCGTTTCCCGATATAAATTTCGTGGTTTAATAATTTTCTTTTCGGCTTGGTCACTGTATCTAATACTATACTATATCTAAAGCTCAAGTAAGCCCGCTCCCGAGCTATAACTGCCAGTTCTGGGGATACCGAATTTCTCCTGTCCCGTAGCTTTCATTTGCTTCTCTTTCATTCTTCACTTGGTTTGTCTAATAAGTGAGAGAATTGCTCTCTGCGCCTCACATTTTGCGGATTTTCTGTAGAGGTTTACTCCTTTAGCCTTTGGATAACCAAATCCCCACTAGAAGGCAGCAGTTGCTATTTTGGTCCGCCCCGAGTATTTTATTTCCTCGGTACCCACCATATATGGTGAGAATTCTCCTATGCGCCACCTGGGAAGGCGCTCGATGGGAGTACAGCAACTCCTCACGAGCTCTAGACCGTGCTCTTTATTTATATATATATATATATATATATATATATATATATATATATATAAAGAGGATGGTACGAAATAACTGGTTTTTCGAATATAAGCTATCGAATATAAGAGAACAAGTGTTTGCATTTCGTTAAGAAATAAACGGTTAAACAGTTATTTCGGTTCAAAACCGTAAAATAACGGGAACGCCCACAAATCTTGGCCATACATAATCATAATTCCAGGGCCTAGACCATAAGTCCTTAAAAGATGATATTTGCCATACAGTTAGATATAGTGACCAAGCCGAAAGGAAAATTATCAAACCACGAAATTTGTATCGGCAAATAGGAAAACTTTCGCATTTTTGTTTTGATAAAATTAACATAGGAAATATTGCTGCTCTATAACTGGTCCCTATTTCTACATTTATAGTAAAATGTTAGCACATACCATTAGTGATAGGTGTGTGCGATTTTTTAAAACTTTGTTGCTCCACTTTCAGAAATGCTAGAAGGGTGCGGTTTTGTGCCTTCGACGCGGAATTTTTGATACTTTATATAAAAATCTTTCGGTAAATTTAATTTTCCCAACGGAACATATGGAAAATCTAAAATTAAATATATGTGTTTAAGATTGAAAATTAAATTCCTTATTATCTCTGTACACATTAGAGCTTTAGAGCTATAGCAAAAATGATAGCTATAGCAAAAGTGATGAAATGTAGCAAACTTGATTTCCTACAACTGTATTCCTTACGTATTTTTCGATTTTTCTAGTATTAAGAGAGATATTTTATATTTTGTGATTGGATATTTTTTTTGATTTTTTATAAGAAAACTTATCTTACATGATATATGAATGCTGTCCGCTCATTGGTCTATGACATTTCTATAATACCATTGGTTAATATCTAGCATATGATAAATTATAAATATTATAAATTAATTGAATAATCTTAACGCCATGAAGCGCATGTCAGCTGATATTCGAGAAAAAGTCACGCGCACCAGAGATGAAATGTGGGATGAGAGGATTTTGGCTCTGACCACTCGTGACAATAGTGTTTGGACAATTGCTAGAAGTTTGCGTAAACGTTCCAATAGACGGCCCCCTTTACTGTCGGAAAATGGGTATCTCTACCCAGATTCAGACAAAGCTCAGCTTCTCGCTGATACCTTCTCAAAGGCGCACAGCTTAACCGATGGCGACGAAGAAACGGCACGTATGGTGTCCGAATCTTTGGAAAATATTTGCTCTTCCGTCATTAATCCAATCGATGTCGAATGCGTGTCACCCCAGGAGGTTTCAAACATTTTAAGGAAACTTAAGTGAAGGAAGGCTCCCGGTGATGATGGAATAACTAATGTTGTTCTCCGTTATCTTCCTCGGAAGACGGTTGTTCAGCTCAGTTATATTTATACTGCGTGCTTGAGACTTGGTTATTTTCCTGTCATTTTGAAGGCTGCCAAAATGCTAGCCCTTCCGAAACCGGGAAAACAACTCAAGTTGCCTTCAAGTTACTGACCCATCAGCTTGCTGCCATCTCTCAGCAAGGTCATGGAGAAAGTAGTTTTGAACCGGCTGCAGTCGCATGAAAATATCCACGGACAATTAATTCCCCAACAGTTTGGTTTCAGATCGTTAGTATTAACTTGAGCTGTTTGATTCCAATCTAGAGCACGGTAGTGCGTAAGGCCGAGTTTAATGGACACATTGGACTTCTCACTACAGTGCTATTACTTATGGCTAATTTAGGCTCAATTTTTAGGTGCTGTATCTTTTGAACGAAAAGAGCTACAGGGTTGATATTTCGAATATAGATACTTTACGGAATTATAAGAACCAATGTTTTCAATCAACGTTAACGAATTAACCGTTAAAAAGTTATTTCACTTCAAAAACGCAAAATTCGCGGGAACGCCTTAAAAAACTTAAGTATTGTAGATCAAAATTATATCGTACTTCTAGATATCCTGTAAAGTTGATATTTGGCATGTAGATAGCTGTAGTACCCAAACCGACGGGAAAATTGCGAAAACTGGAAATTTGTATCGGAAAAGCGGAAAATTTAACATTTATTTGTTTTAATTAACTTAAGACTGACTCATCGGCAAACTACCATGTAGAAAACGGAATATATCATATATACCTATTAATTTTTATACCATATAGAAATAGACATAGCAATTTGAATACAGCAGTGTGCGTTTATTTTAAAGGTTAAGCACAGATGATTACAATTAGTTTTTGGATCGGCCCAACACTGTGTGAATTTATTTTATTTTATACGTTTTTATTGTAATTTTGTAAACATTAATTTATATTCTCATTTTATTTTTTTTTAACTTTTTTATTATATTTTGCATTGATCAATTATTATTTATTACTAGCATTGCCCGTTGCAGCTTCGCCTTTTTAAAGCCCTTATAACCAAGCCCTTATGCTAGAATGATGCGGGGTTTTTTGAATTCGACGTGAAATTGCTTCAAACTGACGAGAAAAATCAGTAAACTTAAATTTTTTTAGTGCAACCCCTCGGAAAATTGGAAAAACATCCTCCAAAATTACGTTTTTCTGTTCTATAAATGCTATAAAGATTGAATTTTCACTAATCGACCCGAAATAACGTCAAAATTAACAGAATATTTTGAAAAATTTCATTACCTACATCGCAACCACACCGAAAATGGGAAAAATATCCCTAAAACTGACCTTTTTACTTCTATTCATGATAAAAAGATCGGTTTTTTTCCATCACAACCCTTTGAACTTGGTAAAAACACCCCCAAAACCAACCTTTTTGTTCTATACATACAACAAGATGCAGTTTTTTGCAATCAACGCTTAATAGCTACAAATTAGGAAATTATTTCGAAAAACTTAATATTTTTTATTGCAAACTCCCGAAAAATCGAAAAAACACCCCCCAAAATTACGTTTTTCAATTCTATATATGATGAAATGATGGAATTTTCACCAATCGATCCGAAATAAAGTCAAGTTAACAGAACACTTTGAAAAATTTCTTTACCTATAACGCAAACCTCCGAAAATGGGAAGAACACCCCTAAACTGCCTTAAGGCAATTTGATCAGACTAAAAATATGACCGCTAGAGAGTGATTTATGTATTCCAAGGAAATTCGCTAAGTAGACGCAGCTCCTGCGTAACGAATTTTTTTTTGTGAAGTGGAGCCAACGGGTCAAGTCATTTCTTCAAAGACTCTTACGTCGATAATCAATTGTCTGTAATAAACGATTAGTTAAGAAGTCATAATCAAAACAAATCAAGTAACATCTTATATATACTAAATTTTATATAGTTAATTTAATAAAAAATATATCACTCTTATTTCACATTAATTTGTGGCGTTTTAATAAAAGGCCTATGATCGATGAATATTATTATCAATAATCCAATGTATAAAATTTATGCTTTCTTTTCAGTTTTCTTTGGCAATTACACTGCTTGAATATTTGGTAATATACCACCTTGAGCAATTGTTACACCAGATAACAATTTATTTAATTCTTCATCATTACGAATTGCTAATTGAAAATAAACTTGTTTATTTTTAAACAACTTGTTTACTTAAAAAAAGTAACATTGTAACAATACAATGAAAGAATCAATGTTTTCTATTTGGAGTATTAAAACATACTGATATATCAAATAAGCTATTTTTATTTAAATACTAAATGTCTATCTAATCAAAAAGGAGGCGGTAACCATGTCAACAAATCAAATCGATATATGCTCATATGTTATTTTAATTACAGTTAAAATTGTTAAATTTTCCGTTTGTAAGAAAGGTAAGTTTTCGAGAAAATCTTAATAAAATACTTGCTTCTTAATAAGTGATGATATGGGATAAAGGACCAAGCTATTTACACAGTAAATAGATCCAGACTTCATATAATAGTTGCTCCTTAAAAAGTGATGATATACGAGAAAGGACCGAGCTATTAACAAAGTAAATAGCTCTAGACTTCAAATAATAGCTGTTCCTTAAAAAGTGATGATATCCCATAAAGTTTCGAGCTATTTACAAGCTAAACAGCTCGGTAAACTATTTATTAAAAAAATAAATGAGGGGTAAATTAATTAAGTGTAAGAAAAAATTTGGTTGAAATTTATGTCGTAAGTTTTCCCTTAGTATGTTTTTAAAATTTTATAACGCGGCAAGTTTTAAAATATTTGAAATCATCAGAAAAATTAACTTGCTGCGTTATAAAATTTTAATAAAAACATACTGTACAGAATATTGTACAGAATCTCATATATGTTAGGTATACAAGTGTTACACATACAAGTGTTACACATTTAATTGTTTTATTAATAAAAACACAAAAATTGCAGGACAATTTTTAATGCGTGTTACCCCAGAACTCCATCATTTATGAATCGATTTTGAATTTTTTGTTTTAAAGGGTTTGATTTCCCATTGTCCCCAATATTATACTACAACCATACTATATTGATGTTTTAGCCCTTCAAAAAGTGAGCAGAGCCAGTTGACGTAATATAACGCGAAGCGGTCTCCTTTGTATATGTGAATCTAAAAAGAGTAAAGTATCGCGAAGCGAATGGAACGCATAGCATACGCGAAGCATATGCGAAGAGTAACAAAACGCTACGCGTTCTGTGCGAAGCCTTCGGCTTCGTATATTTAAGCCTTTCAAAAATGATTGATATCCGACCAAAAACATAAATGTAAGAAAGGGCCGAGTTTTCGGGAAAATCCTTAATGGAATAGTTCCTTCTTAAAAAGTGATGATATGAGAGTAAGGACCGAGCTATTTACAAAGTAAATAGCTATAGACTTCATATAATAGTTGCTTCTTAAAAAGTGATGATATGGAAGAAAGGACCGAGCTATTTACAAAGTAAATAGCTCTAGACTTCAGATAATAGTTGCTCTTTGAAAAGTGAAGATATCCCATTAATGAACCGAGCTGTTTACAAAGTAAATAGCTCGGTAAACTATTAACTAAAAAAAATAATGAGGGGTAAATTGATTAAATGTAAGAAAAAATTTGGTTTAAATTTATTTCATAAGTTTTCCCTTAGTATGTTTTTAAAATTTTATATAACGCGGCAAGTTATTTTTTCTGATGATTTCAAATATTTTAAAACTTGCCGCGTTATAAAATTTTAAAAACATACTAAGGGAAAACTTATGAAATAAATTTCAACCAAATTTTTTCTTACATTTAATCAATTTACCCCTCATTATTTTTTTTAGTTAATAGTTTACCGAGCTATTTACTTTGTAAATAGCTCGGCTCTTTAATGGGATATCATCACTTTTCAAAGAGCAACTATTATCTGAAGTCTAGAGCTATTTCCTTTGTAAATAGCTCGGTCCTTTCTTCCATATCATCACTTTTTAAGAAGCAACTATTATATGAATTCTAGAGCTATTTACTTTGTAAATAGCTCGGTCCTTACTGTCATATCATCACTTTTTAAGAAGGAACTATTACATTAAGGATTTTCCCGAAAACTCGGCCCTTTCTTACATTTATGTTTTTGGTCGGATATAATTTTTTTATGATTTTAATTATTTTTTATAATTATACAACCGGTTAAGTATATCAAAAAGAGTATCGTGTGAAACATTGTCGAATACCTTCTCGTAGTCTATAAAGCAAGCAAATACTCGTAAATTTTTTCGATAGCGCGCTCCACTAGAATGTTTAAACAGAAAACTGCTTCACGAGTACCAACTCCTTTTTTAAAACCCATCTGAGAGGTGCCTATTTCCGCGTGTAAAGTTGTATTTATTCTTCGTAGCACGATTTTTAAGAAAACTTTAGTAATACTAGATGTTAAACTAATAGTTCTGTAGTCCGAACATTCAGTAGCGTTAATTTTTTTTGGCAATAAAACAAAGTTTGATTTTAGTAGTTTTTTAGGAAGTTCTTCTCTCTCATACATTTCATTGCATAAATTTCGAAGTTCACGCGTGCTGTTTGAACCCAAACACTTTAGATATTCAGCAAACACTCCATCTTCTCCGCAGGCTTTACGCATTCCAAGTTCTTCAACAGCTTTTTCAACTTCTTCTAGCAATATTGGTAGACAAGGAGAATTAGTAGTATTTTCCAGTAGCAAAGCATCACGTGATTGATCCTTGAGGTATCTTCAACATATTCCTGCCATCTATTCACAATTTCCACGTTTTCAGTTAAGATCTTCCCATATTTATTCTTTAAGTTGCCTTTTACATATGCGCGAGATATTCCACACATGCTCTTTATTTCCTTATGCAATTTATGCGGATTATTGAGTTTTCCATACATTTCTTTATTGTGGCATTTTTCATCCAGCCATTTTGCTTTCTTTATTTCATTTTTAATTTGTTTGTCCTTGAGTTTATATTGGGTAGTGTTATTTTTAAGTGCTTTCCTTTCTTTCATTAACATTAAAATCTCTTCGGTCATCCATTCCTTTTTCTTTTCGATTTTTTTGTCGACTAACACTTCCTCAGCAGCAGATTTGATTTTTGTTATAAAACAATTGAATTTGTCATTTAAATTTGATTCCTGACAAGTATTCTGATCATATTTCTCAAGACTACTTTGAAAAGCACCTCTCCGATTTACATCGCATAATTTTTCTAAATTAACTTTTTTATTTTTTTTATTACTCTTTTGAGTTATTTTGAATTTATTCTCCATTCTGGCACTTAAGAGAGTCTGATCAGAATTAATGTCTGCTCCAGGTAGTGTTTTAGTAATGTTTATGGCGTTTAAATATCTACTGCTGATTAATATGTAATCGATCTGATTTCTGATTATGTTATTTGCTGTGTCGCCAGGTGCCTTCCTTGTATATAGTCTTCTTACAGGCTGATCAAACCAAGTATTCATAACAATTAGTTCGTGTCGATTGCAAAAGTGAGCTAGAATATTACCTCTTAAGTTTCTTTTACCAAATCCATATGGTCCAATCGCTGGTTTATCTTCACCTTTTCCGATTTTTGCATTAAAGTCACCCATCAACACAGTACAATTTATAGTTAGTGCAATAATATTTTCCAGCCTGTTGTAGAAACTATCATACTCCTGCCCAGAACAGTCCGACGTACGTGCATATATTTGAATTATTTTAATACATACGGGTTTTGTATTTAATTTTATCATAATAATGCGATCGGAATCATAGAACCAATAATTTTAGATTTCAATCGATTACTGATAACGATTGCAACACCTCCAAAATGAGGTGCCTCCCATGAGTATATCATGGTTAAGTTTTTTTTTTGGAGAATTTCCCCGTACCAATCAATCGAACCTCTGAAACACCTAGAATATCCAGCCCATTTTCTTCCATTTCCAGTAAAAGATTGTCTAATTTTCCGGCTTGATATAAACTGCGAACATTCCAAGTACCCATCATTAGTTATGGGTTTGATGGGTTTGAACCCATCAATTAGTTATAATATGACCAAGATAAGCAACTTCTTTTCGTAAAAATTCGCATTTATCTGGTTATATTTCGCATTAATTTTAGGTTGTGTTCGCGTTATTTATCAAACACCAGACATAATTTTTCGTTATAGTTTTTTAAAGATTAACCGTTAACTACAATATCGTCATGATAAACAAAACATTTAATGCCTTGAAGACCACTTAAAATAGTATTCATTAATTTTGAAACGTTCCCGGTGCATTCGTTAAACCGAATGGCATTCTATTAAATTCTTAGTGCCCGAAAGGTATTGTAAATGCTGTTTTTTTTAATCTTTCTCGGTCATTTGAATTGGTGGAAGCCTGAAACAAGATTTAGGGTCAAGAAATAGACTGATTGTCCTAATTGGTCGAGAATATCTTCGATATTGGGTATAGGATATGGATCAGTGATGGTTACAACATTCAACTTTCGGTAATCAATTACGATTCTCTATTTCTTTTCACCGGATGCATCTAATTTTTTCTAACGACCCAAACTGCAGAGGGGTAAGGAGATTATGATGGTTGAATTATTCCCTGTTCAAGCATTTTGTCGACTTGTTTATGGATTTTTGGATACGGATACGTTTTAGTATAGATTGGGGTAGGATTTGATGTGATAATTTCGTGTTCTAGTGTTCTGGTGTAAGTTAATTTATCACCAGGAAGATGAAAAATTTCTTTATAATTTTGACAAATTTTTTTTAAACATTCTTTTTTTTCGTTGTTTAAGTGATCAATACGAAGATTTTCATTTAAAAGTCGTATGCGATCATTTTTGCTTTGTGTAGAATTATTATTATTTTTTGAAATAGAAAATATTTGTTCTAATGGTATGATTTACATTTCAATTAAACGTATTTGTGGAATTTGGATTTTAATTTCTTCATCAGAAGTATTTATTACTGGATAAAATTTTGTATTTTTAGCAATTAATAAATTATCCGAAATAATTAAAAAAATTAATGAGGGGTAAATTGATTAAATGTAAGAAAAAATTTTGTTGAAATTTATTTCATAAGTTTTCCCTTAGTATTTTTTTTAAATTTTTTAACGCGGCAAGTTTTAAAATATTTGAAATCATCTGAAAAAAAAACTTGCCGCGTTATATAAAATTTTAAAAACATACTAAGGGAAAACTTACGAAATAAATTTCAACCAAATTTTTTCTTACATTTAATCAATTTACCCCTCATTAATTTTTTTAGTTAATAGTTTACCGAGCTATTTACTTTGTAAATAGCTCGGCTCTTTAATGGGATATCATCACTTTTCAAAGAGCAACTATTGTCTGAAGTCTAAAGCTATTTACTTTGTAAATAGCTCGGTCCTTTCTTCCATATCATCACTTTTTACGAAGGAACTATTATGTAAAGTCTAGAGCTATTTACTTTGTAAATAGCTCGGTCCTTACTCTCATATCATCACTTTTTAAGAAGGAACTATTACATTAAGGATTTTCCCGAAAACTCGGCCCTCTCTTACATTTATGTTTTTGGTCGGATATCAATTCTTTTTGTAAGGCTTAAATATACGAAGCCCAAGGCTTCGCACAAAACGCTATGCGTTTTGTTACTCTTTACGTATGCTTTGCGTTTTTTTACGCTTCGCGATACTTTTAGATTCACATATACAAAGGAGACCGCTTCGCGTTATGTAACGTCAACTGGCTCTGCTCGCTTTTTGAAAGGCTTAAACATCAATATAGTATGGTTGTTATATAATAATGGTGACAATGATAAATCAAACCCTTTAAAACAAAAAATTCTAAATCGGTTCATAAATGACGGAGTTCTGAGATAAAACAATTAAATGTGTAACACTTGTATGTTTATTGTATAGAATCTCATATATGTTAGGTATTGATCAATAGTATAATAGAAATGTCTTAGAAATTATCCACCAAATACAAAAAACACCATCTTTCTACCATGAATGGAACTTTAGGGGGTTGTTTTCATATCTTTTTAGGGAGTGGTGAGGAAAAGCTTTAAGTTTTTCTAATTATCTTCTTAATTTGTAGCTATTAAGCGTCGAATGCAAGAAACCACATCTTTCTAGCATGTATAGAAGAAAAAGGGTGCTTTTAGGGGTGTTTTTTCCATTTGTGAATGGTTGCGATTAGAAAATTTACTCTAATAAAATAATCTTGTGAATTTAATCCAGTTCCACGTTGAATAAAAAAAACCCGTTCTTTCTAACATGAAAAGAAGTGAAAAGGGCAGTTTTAGGGGTGTTTTCCTCCTTTTGGAGATTGCGATGTAGGTTATAAAATTTTCGTGGTATTCTGTTAATTTGACTTTATTTTGAGTCGATTGGTGAAAATCCCATCTTTCTGCCATGAATTGAAGTTAAAAGGGTAGCTTCGGGGGTGCTTTTCAGATTTTTTTTGCGAGGAAGCGATGTAAGTTTCTAAGTTTTTTGAATAACCTTCTTAATTTGTAGCTGTTTAGCGTCAAATGTAAAAAACTCCGTCTTCCTAGCATGTATACAAGAAAAGGGGTAGTTTTATGGGTGTTTATCTCATTTTCGAAGGGTAACGATAGAAAAATTTACGTTTTTAAAATAGTCCTACTATTTTAAACCCGGTCCACGTCGAATGAAAAAAACCTGATCTTTCTAACATTAATAGAAGTGAAAAAGGCAGTTTAACAGGTGTTTTCCCATTTTCGGAGGTTTCCGATGTAGATAATGAAATTTTTTAAAGTAATCTATTAATTTGACTTTAAAAAGAAAATCCCATCTTTCTAACTAGAATTGAAGTGAAATGGCAATTTTACGGTTGTTTTCCTTATTTTCGAGAGGGGGAGGGGGTTGCGATGTAGGAAATGAAATTTTTTAAAGTATTCTGTTAACTTGACTATATTTCGGGTCAAATGGTGAAAATTCCATTATTTCAGTATGTAAAGAACTGAAAAACGTAATTTTGGGGGGTGTTTTTCGATTTTCCGGGAGGTTGTAATGAAAAATTTAAAATTTTTCGAATAAACTTACTAATTTGAAACTATTTAGTGTCAAATGCAAAAAATCTCATCTTTCTAGCATGAATAGAAGGAAAGGGGTTGTTTTACGGGTGTTTTTCCCGATTGCGGAGGGTTGTGATGGAAAAATTTACTTTTTTCGAATAATTCTGTTAGCTTGAACCTGTTCCACGTCGAATGGAAAAACCCGATCTTTCTATCATGAATAGAAGTGAAAAGGTCAGTTTTAGGGATGTTTTCCTCATTTTCGGTGTGGTTGCGATAAAGGTAATGAAATTTTACAAAATATTCTGTTAATTTGACGTTATTTCGGGTCGATTAGTGAAAGTTCTATCTTTCTAGCATTTATAAAAAAGAACATAGTTTTGGAGTATGTTTTTCCAATTTTCCGGGGGGTTGCACTGAAACAATTGAAGTTAATAAATAATAATTGATCAATGCAAAATATAATTAAAAAGTTAAAATGAGAATATAAATTAATGTTTATTACAAAATTACAAAAAAAAATCTGTACATAATGTTCACTCATCCAACTACTGATTTTAACTAACTTTGCTTAACTTTAAAATGCTATATGCCAACTGCTGTATACAACAAGCCAATTCACAATTTACTACTATAGGTAAAAGAAATTTTTAGTGATAATATAGTTCATTGTGTTTTCTACATGGGTGTTTAGTTTTAAATGGTCGAATACAATAATATTAAGATACCTAAGTGTCATCCAATCAGATAGGACTCTATAAAAATATCAACGAATAATATAAATATATGCGTTCTAATGCTAATTTAATTAAAACGAAAATTGTAAAATTTTCCTTTTTCCCGATACAAATTTCCAGTTTTCGCAATTTTCTCGTCGGTTTGGGTACTACAGTTACCTACATGCCAAATATCAACTTTACAGCATATCTGAAAGTATCGTAGAATATTCATCTATTAGTTACCAAGAATTGTAGGCGTTCCCGCGAATTTTGCGTTTTGAAGTGAAATAACTTTTTAACGGTTAATTCGTTAACGTTGATTGAAAAAAGTGTTTCTTATAATTCCGTTAAGTATCTATATTCGAAATATCAACACTGTAGCTCCTTTCGTTCAAAAGATACAGCACCTAAAAAACGACGCTAAATTAAGGTGTAGTAATAGCACTGTAGTGAAAAGTCCGAATGTCTCCCTTAAATCTCGGCCTTACGCACTACCGTGCTCTAGAGGTGTAGTAATAGCACTGTAGTGAAAAGTCCGAATGTCTCCCTTAAATCTCGGCCTTACGCACTACCGTGCTCTAGATACTATCAGGAATATTACTTTTTGTTTTATCTAGAACTCTGATTAAATTGTCAATAACTTTCATCGGGATAGTTTGATGCGTACGTGGTTTAAAAGTTATTTCGAGTGGAGTATGTGATAGTGTTAATAAAATCGTAAGTTAATCAATGTTTGCGTAAATTTAGAAAGAAAATCGTGTCCAATAATGCCGTCGTAATTCAAATTAATTTTATTTGCGTTTACGTAATAAAAATTTAATTTACATTCACAATTTGAATCAATTGCTAAAGTTAGTTCAACATTCCTGAGTGTTTTGATAGGATCGGATGAACCTATACCATGTAACATGATTTCATGTCGAGAATCGAACGGTGTTTATTTTGTAACATTTTTGTATATTACTAAAGAAACTGTAGCACCTGTATCAACTATAAATATAAATTGTTTGTTTTTTGCATAGTTGGATTTGAAAATTATTTTATTTAATCGAGCATTTGAACTGTTATCTGTGTCGACTTGATGTAATTGTCCGATGCTGCAACATTGAGATCGGACATTTTGGAGTTTAAATGATTGATTCGTGGATTTGCTGGATTTTGTGCGTTACGTCTTTCATCACTATGTTGTTTTTCCATACATTCCGATATTTCGTGGCCTTTATTTTTACAATATTGGCAAACTTTTGTATTGTCGGATGAAAAATGATTTTTTTCATTATTATGACTTTTTGAATGACAATCTCGGGTGTTATGTGATTTTGATTTATAGTTTTTACAATATTTTGAATCTGAAGGCTTATTGTACGATTTTTTATACATTTGAAGAGCCCTTCTGATATTGCAATACTGTAAGTTTCATTTAGATTGTTCAAAGTTGTATGAATTCTTAAAACACGAGAGATATCAAGATGTGAATGAAAAATAAAACGTCTAAGAACAGTGTCTTTTATAAATAAATATCGATTTTTGCCCCAATTTCCTAGATCAAAATTTTTTGTATTTTATAAATACGTATTTCGACTACAAAGTAGTCATCATCAGCATGAATTAGCTAATTGTAATTGTTCTCCGAGGAGATGTTACTTGTTGCTAATTTGCTGACGGTCTGCACTCTCGGTGTAGTCTCAGTGTCTTTTATGAAAGTTAATTTTCCGTTTAGCAGATTTAAGTTATTATTCTTGTTTGTTTTAAGCGCTGATAAACATCTGCTAGTTAATTTATCGAGACGCGTATAGTATTCTGTGATGGATTCATTAGATTTTTATTTTATTGTATCTAAATCTTCAATCAATTGAGTGTAATGAGTATGATCCACGTATAATCTCCTCAATGAAACGGTTTGTTTTAACGTTTCGAAATCTGTGATTTCTGAAAGATTTAATTTGTTTTTTAACTTTAACGAACTTGAAATTTGAGATACTGTGAATGAGAACAATGCATTTAAAAGGAATTTTTCTACTTCATCGCGATCACCATTAAATAGGGTGATTAATCAACACAAAAAAGAAAGAGACATTTTTAAATTCTTGTCATAATAATTTGATTCATCGTCTGAAATATTACGTCCGTCATGTGAAGCTGGTTGAGATTTTATTTGATTTAAAGGAATGAAGAATGAACACAAATATGATATAATAAAAACTAAATAAAGTTTAAAGAAAACTTTGTTTTCTTTAAATTTTTGTTCTATCTCTTACGGTTTCAAAGCTAGGCAGTTTTTCCCATTTTGTCCAAACATGGTCCAATTTTGTCCATTCACGAACTTGACCTTACTTTTCAGATCTAGAACACACATACAAAATTTCAGCTCACTATCAATTTTCGTTTTTGAGTTATCGTGTTCACAGACGGGCAGCCGTTACAAAGTCGGAACTAAACCTAATATACCCTGGTATATATTAGATACCGGGTGTAATAACGGAGAAATAACGGATCGTTGAAGTTCACAATTCTGTTATTAAGTTGATAATCTAATATTTCACGTTTCGTATATTTTTTTCTATTAAATTGTGGCATAATGAAGCTAGACATCGTCTTCCATAGTTTAAAGAAGAAAACTACCACTAGTAAAACATAATTTTCTTAACATTTTTTTATAGTCGTTTTACCTGTTTTCGAAGGAAATTCTGTACACCTGTATTATATATCTCAAACATATCTCAAGTCAGATGTTTTAATATTTATGTATACATAAATAGAATTGGGACGGACATGTTTGTTTGTCCAAATAAAATGGCCATTCCTATTACACATAGCGTCACTAAGAATTATTCACCAGGTCCGATACGGATTTCCGCAGTTATCCATTTCTGTCGGATTAACAAGGGTGAATTCTAACACGACAAGATGATTCCAAATGTATACACACATTCATAAATGTATTATATTACGTACGTACATTTAGCTATGTATATGCATATATTTGAATTCCCTCATCCCTCATCACATCTACTCTTTCTTCTCGATTTTGTTGAAATATTTTAGCTGCATTGGGTGAATAATGATGCCATGTAAAAGCATTGTTTTCCACGATGTCGTTTAGTGTGTTTTCTGTGTTTTGTAATTGAGTTTAAATCCTGTCATAGATTGGCCATAAAAGCCGATTTTTTTTTCAAAATCGTAATTTCTCCAGCAAAATTCCGAAGACACATTCGCTTTTTCAAATATTAACTTTGTTTTATTACTTTTCGATGTTCATATTCTACTAACAGGTATATTATACAAACTATACTCGCTATACACGATATACTCGCAAGCGTGCTCCCCCCTTGACCCCCCAGTGTGGCCATCGGCCTTGGCTTCGTTTTCTTCTCATAATGCAAAAAACTCGAAAGTGCGATTTTTTGCATTATATGAAGAAAACGGAGCCAGAGCCGATGTAAAGAAATATAGAAGGTATATTGGGAGAGTTTTTCTAATTTTCGCTGGGAAAATTAAAGTTTTCATATTTTTGTCGTAAGTTGGAAATTATTCCGGGTCGAATGGCAGCCTTTTAGCATGACTAAAAGTTGATTAGGTTTTGTATAGATCAGGCAATCAATCAGTCAATTACACAAAGGGCTGTATATATTATAAGATATAGATATAGAGATATAATAAAATAAATGTTAAGTATTTAGTGCTATATAGCACTTCTTCAGTTAGCATTTAGTTCAAAATTAATTAAAGATGTTAAAACCATTTGTAAATAAAATTCCACCAATAATAAAGGTAAAACCTCTTAATTGCGTAGCACTAAATATCTACGATATCTAATCAGACAAAATACAATTTCCTAAAATTACTTCAAAATTTGTTTTTGCAATTCAGTTGTTGAACTTGGGATGTTTTGATCGATTTGATCTCAATTTTACTACGCGATCCTGAGACTTGCATCTATTTTTACAAGAAGTACTATAGATGAAATTTCAATTCATACTGCAGAATTATGAACCCAATAGAAATGATACCTATAATATTATTTTTAGCATAGATTGCACACTCCTCTTTAAGGAGTTGAAGCAGGGAAGTTGCAGATTTTTATTAAATTTTTAGTTGAGTGCTAAACGCAGCTTTCATAAAAAATTTCGGGTTTCTACAAATTTTCATCAGTGAGTCAGTGAATATGAGAGTGGAATTTCTCGAAATATCATGTTCACACTCATTCAAACTAATGACCAAAGTGATATTTTTGGTATCGACTTTGGTCATCAAACTCTTAATTCATAACAAATCACTTTGTACGCTATTCTTTGGTACAGGGACTAAAATGAGTCACAATAATAATTAATATTAAAATTCAAGTAAATTTTCTTTTATTTGGCTATTCATCCCAAAATATCCCTCTTGGAAATTTCACATAGAACTTCTATATAACACAGAATGAAATACACGAGGTATATTCGAGTTTGGCGTGGATAGGACTAGCTAGTGGACTTCGTAAAAAAAATTTTGAAAAAATAGAAATCAAATGTTTCCTAAAGTATTATTTTGTTTAAATAAATGTTTGGTTAGTTTTTTCATGCTCACTATATGGTGCTTGAAATGTAGTATTCATATAGTCTATATTTTAGACAGAAAGAAAACACCAGTTATAGTATATATCTGATACTACAAGAAAAATCTAAAACTGGATGCGATATAAAGATGAAACTGTACTACAATTAATTATCTGTTCCTTTTTTCAAAAACTATAATATAGAGACAAAGGTTATTAAAGATATTAATTTTCAATCTTTAATATTAGAGTAACAGAAAAAATGTTAAGCAACTAAATTGTAGTAAAATTAATTATTTATAACTTTACTCCCAAAACATTTTTCGATTTTTCTAATATTCAGAGAGATATAACAAATTTTGGGTTGCTCCTTCCGTCTAAACCCCACTTTTTCCTTGTCCGATTTTATCCATTAACGAACTTCTAGTATTACCAACGTAACACTTTCCACATCTGTTAAACTGAACCCAATAGCAATTTGAAGTAACTGAAGTATTTATGTAATATGAAATAGTAATGATAGTTGTTAAGTAAAAGCTACTCTAAACACACTATATAAAGAGTAAAAGGCAAACAGAGAACTATAATTTCTACTAGGTATATACTCAACGTATATAGACATCTCTACAAAACTGTTAAAGCTACTTAAATGTGTTAGAATTATCCATATTATATGTTGTGTCTTCTTTGAAAATTTATTTCATTTGTTATTCAAACTAGAAATATATCAAGGGTAGGTATATGGGTATAATATGGTATGGTAATAATTTAACATCCATAGCATTTCTTCAAATAAAATCACATTAATTTGATTAAATGAGAATTAAAATCATTCATATAGAAAATGTCGTCGAGTTCATTTAACATGAAGAATCATTTTTATATAGTAATATAAAAATTTATTAATTTATTATTTGTGGTTAAAAATTCATATTTTATACGTCAAAGGTATATTATTAGTATTTATCAAATACAATGTGTAATAATACAGCTAGTATAGGAAGTTTTGGCAGTAATTTTTTTGTATCATTCCGTAAACGTATCCAAAAATTAATTTATATTTCTACCCACCTAAGGAATCAAATAAAACAACACTGCCATTCCAGTTTACATGACTCCTAAGTATATGAAGTTATCAATCACTTCAATATTTTCACCATTTACCTGCTATTTAAATTTATTTATCATTTTATAAACTTTTTGAAATACTAGGATTTTGGTTTTGGATATAATAATATTTAACTTCCATTCTTGTACAATTCTATCAATTTCATTTAATGCATGTTGCAAGCCTATCGGTAACTCTACAAATACAACCATATCGTCAGCAAATAGTACTATTTTAATCTCCTTACCATTTACACTGGGTGCATGAATATCTGTGGAATTTAGGTATTCCACTATATCGTTAATAAAGAGATTGAAAAGTATTGTTGCCAGCTGGCATCCCCATTGTAGCCCGGTTGTGGTTTTTATTGGTTCAGGAAGAGAGTTCCCAAGTTTTATTCGTACGTACGTTTTCTTGTCTGGAGCACGGTAGTGCGACAGGCCGAGTTTAAGGGGTTTTTTGCCTTCGCGCTTACAGTACTTACTATTACTACACGAAATATCAGACCCAAATTGACCTCAAAATATCTTCTGAACGAAAAGAGCTTCAGTGCTGGTTTTTCGAATATAAATTATTTAGGGAATTATAAGAGAACAAGTTTTTGCTTTTCGTTAAGAAATAAACGGTTATAAAGTTATTTCGGTTCGAAAACCGTAAAATAGCGGGTACGCCCACAATTTTCATTAGACAGGATAAAAACGTAGGGCCTACACCAGATATCCTTTAAAGATAATATTTGGCATATAGTTAGGTCTAGTACCCAAGGCACAGGGAAAATTATGAAATCACGAAATTTATATCGGGAAATGGGAAAACTTTCGCATTTTTGTTTTGATAAAATTAACATAGGAAATATTGCTGCTCTATGATTGGTCCATATTTCTATATTTATAGTAAAATGTTAGCACAAACCATTAGTGAGAAGAGTGTGAGAATTTTTAAAACTTTTTTGCTCCACTTCCAGAAATGCTAGAAGGGTGCGGTTTTTTGCATTCGACGCGGAGTTTTTGATACTTTAAATAAGAATCTTAGGGAAAATTTAATTTTCCCAACGGAACATACGGAAAATCAAAAGTTAAATTTATGTGTTTAAGATTGAAAATTAAATTCCTTAATATCTCTGTACACATTAGAGCTAAAGCAAAAATGATACGGTGATGAATTGAAGCAAACTTGATTTCCTACATCTGTATTCCTTACGTATTTTTCGATTGTTCTAATATTAAGAGAGACATTTTATATTTTAAATTTTTTATATGAAAACCGATCTTATTTGCATTTTATGTGAAATACAAAAGCTGTAATTTGATTGGTTCAGATAAATTAGTTTTATCTCAACCAATTAGCTTGCAGGCAATGTGTTGCACATAAGATGCAAATAATATAAACACAAAATATAAAATATCTCTCTTAATATTAGAACAAAGATGATATTTGGCATATAGTTAGGTCTAGTACCCAAGGCACAGGGAAAATTATGAAATCACGAAATTTATGTCGGAAAATGGGAAAACTTTTGCTTTTTTATTTTGATAAATTAATATAGGAATTATAAATTAATTGAATAATCTTAACATTTTATCATTGTTGTACGAGAATAAATTGAAATTTATTTCATAAATTTTCTTTAGTATGTTTTTAAAATTTTACAATTTAAAATTTTTTAACGCGGCAAGTTATATTTTCTGTTGATTTCAAATATTTTAAAACTTGCCGCGTTATAAAATTTTAAAAACATACTAAAGAAAACTTACGAAAAAAATTTGAACCAAATTTTTTTTTTCGTTTTACTTTGCACTTATATTCTTACTTTTAAGTTTTAACTATTAACTTTATTAATATCTCGGCTCTTTAATTGGGATATCATCACTTTTTAAGGAGCAACTATTATATGAAGTATCTCCCCGAAAACTCGGCCTTATTTTACATTTATGTTTTTGATCGGATTTATATCTTCAATAGCTTTAATAAAACTGTGTGTACTACCTTTTGTTTCAAGATGTATAGCATTGCTTCTCTATTAATTAAATCAAAAGCTGCCCGAAGGTCCACAAAACAAGTATACAATTTTCTTTTCTTAATCTTGAAAGTATCTTCGATTAAACAGTTAATAATGAATAGTTGGTCAACACATGAATATCCGTGTATGAAACTAGCTAGGAACACCGATAGCTTACTATTATTTTCCGCCCAGTTTTGCAACCTCTCAGCTAGTAGTTTATTGAAAATTTTCCCACATGTGTCAAGTAATGTAACGGGTTTGACATTATTCAGTCTGTTATTTCCCCTTTTCCTTTATATATATATTGCATATGGTACCAAATCTCCAATTCTTGGGGATCATCTTGTTGTTAAATATTTTAGTATAGAATTTCGCTAACATTTCTAAATCACCAACACTGTCAATGACTATCTTTTTGTAAAATTCGGCTGTTTTTTTTCGTGGAGTTTAACGACCATTCTATTTCATTAAGCGAAAATTCGCAGTCCAGTATGTTATCATGTTCACAAATATTAGAAATTACAGTAAAATTCATCTCATCCCATAATTGCAGTAAATTAAGACTTTTTTGTAATAATCAACCCATTCCTCGTCGTTGATTAAAGATCCTCCTATTGCCTTTCCTTTGTTTATGAAAAAGTTCCAGAATTCTTTAGAGCTCTACAGTCTATTATAACATGTATGTATGTATGAAATATGAATGTAAATATTTTAATTCAGTTTCCACTCACTTTCAGACGCCTGAATAATCGGAAATTTTGTAGACGAATTAAGAATCTATGAAAAATAATATTATTTATGAAAAGGTCATTCTGTAGAGAGTTTTACAATCGATTTGTACCCAATCCATGTACTTTTCGAAAAAATATTGGTCGTTATAAAAATACAAGCAACTTTTATTCTAAACATCATGTGTCCTTATTGATTATTGCCATTTGTGGTTATATAGTACAATATTTCACTGAATAATGTTTTTTGCACATATCAAATTTAACTCCTGTTGAATCACTAAGTTCTCTTAAGCTAGTGGACTATAATTGTAGGCCACAAATGGGACCAAGTTGGGCATTTGTAGCAAATTTGTTGCGCTATTAAAAATTTGGAGCCTTAGCCAATATGAAAAAAATTAGGTATCCGCTTGCTTAACATGAAGCTAGCAGCTAAAACAATAATCAATATTTCGAAGCTTCGAATTACATTTACAAGTGCATCAAAATTTGTAGCCCGTCAAGATTTTTGAGATAGAAACAAGTAAAATGTATTTAAAATTCAAAAATGTATTTTACAGTAAAAATAGTGTAATTTAACATGCAGCCACTAAGGATAAAAGTTTCAAAAGTATTTTTTTGCAATCAAAATAGTTTTTTCAGACTAAAGCAGATAATTGTTATCGCTACAAGTATCGAAAGAATTGGTTTACAGGAGGATAGGTTTGCTTTAACTAAAAACGGGTAGCTGCTACGGCTACAAATTTCAAATTGACTAAACAAGAGAAGTCACAATGACATAAAATTTCATAGTAACTGTTTTTAATAAAAATATGTTATTTTATTTTAAATGTGGAAGCAGCCATGGCAACAAATGTTATAAGTATCGTTTTACAATAAAACAGTTTTTCTTAACTGAAACCGAGAAGCGGTTATGGGTACAAAGTCCAGCAGTATTGTTTCACAATAATAACAGTTTTTCTTAACTGAAAACGGGTAGCCGCTATAGCGACTACTTTCAAGGGTATTGTTTTATTAAACAACCATTTTATTCATTAAAAACGGGTAGCCGCTATGGCAACAAATTTCAAGCAGACTAACCAACAGTAGGGATTACGGATGCAAATTACAAAATTATTCTCTTTCAATAAATATAGTTGTTTTTCAATTAAAACTTATAACCGCTACGGCAACAAAATTCAGCAGTATAATTCTACAAAGACTACTTTTTTTTAACTGTAAATGGGTAGCTACGATCACAACAAATTTCAAATTAACTTAACAAGAGTAGGCACATGGCTAAAAAATTTAGAATTATTTTTGTTTCTAAAAAAGTGTTTTTTTTTTCTATTAAAACCGGCAGCCGTCACAGCAACAAATTTCGAAGTATTATTTAATAATGATATTTAGTTTTTTTTACTGTAAATGGGTTGCCGCTACGGCAACAAATTTAAAATTGAATTTTAACGAGAGTAACCACATGGATCCCCATTTCAGAATAATTTTTTTTGCTAAAAAATATTTTTTTTCGATTAAAACCGGCAGCCGCTACGGCAACAAATTTCGGGAGTATTATTCAATAATGACAATCTTTTTTTCACTGTAAATTGGTAGCCGCTACGGCAAAAAATTTCAAGAGTATTATTTTATAAATATGATGTTGCGAAAGGGGGCGTGTGATACTGAAAATACTTGAAATGTATATTTTTGTATATTTTTATTTCACTACTATTTGAATAACAATTACAGCTTTTATATTAAACTTTCGTATTGTATTAACTTTTTGATTTCAACGAGTGTTAGACTGCAACTGAACTAAACGAAACTGAAATGGTGATGGTTGTTGTGTTCTAAGAAAGTTAGCGAATCGTATCGAACATTCTCTACACTATCAGAACATAATGGTAAAGTTGATGCGTATAAAAAGAGACAAAGAAATGCGTGTATATGTAAATGTATCATTCGGTACTATATCGCAGGTTTAATTTCAATGTTGACACAGATGGGCCAGCTATGTGTATCTGCCATATGAGCGTGAGTCATGGCAATTTTTTTTTCACTTGAAATGGGTAGCCGCTATGATAAACAAGAGTAGACACGAGAGGTAAAATTTCAAAAGCAGATCAGAACTACTTTTATGCGGATCATTTTTTTCCAAAAGTGCTTCCCTGACGATATGTGCATTGTTTTAAATGAGGCATCCTGTATATATATGTATATATATATATATATATATATATATATATATATATATATATATATATATATATATATATATATATATATATATATATATTGTAACGGTTGAAATGAATTCAACCTTCGATGATTGTCTTTTTATTTTTTTAGTATTTATGTTTATTATTGACGTGAATTCGACGCGACTGTTAACTGTTGACATTGACAATTGCAATTATATTGTATTTATGTTTTTCTATTTTTATAATTAGTGGCACGCATTAAATAATTACCAACCTCGCTCCAGTATCGATCGCCGACATCGTGGAATTGGATCAAGCTTAAGGAGAAAATTCAAGAATGGATAAGATTAATTTTCACTTAACAAAATACACGAAATCCTTTTCCTATTTTATTATTGAATTTATTACCGTTTAGATTTGTGGAACTTCTATATGGAGTATGGTCAAATAGTTTGGGGCTTATTTATGAATCGTTCTATATGTTTTTCGATTGTACGAAAGACCGATTAATTGATTTGGTTACATTTAAAAATAAAATAAAAATTATTGTTGGAATTAAAAAAAAAAAACAGTCCCGTATTATGGACTTGTCGAAGTGGTAATCGTTAAAATAAAAGTTCGAGTTATGATGAACAATTAGACAAAGTATATTTCTGTTGTACGATGGAAGAAAAAAGATCATGAATATTCCAGATGAAATAATGCATCGTTGTGTTGAGTTGTTGGATGGATTTTGTAACTATATGTGATTTCGATATTATTCAAGCTTGAAAAAGCATATTTTATATTGGATGAATTAATCAGGGGTGGTGAAACACAAATAGCATCAGCCACATTGCCACATTCATTATCGGCAAAGCAATTGAATATTATAAAAAATTAATTAATCAAAATCCAACCCTGGTGTAATTTAAAAATTGCTTAGTGACAATGATATCAAGGAATGTGATGTGAGGAATGTGTAAACACGTTGTTTTCGTATCACGGACTTTGGTTGAAACAAGAAAAAAAATTCATTAATTTTTTGCTTGTGTTTCGAGAGCCTGTTTCTGCGTACCGAAAAATTTAAATCGTGATAGTTAATTAAATTTGGATCGTGATTAATTTTGTTTACGTGTAGAATTGAATTTATAATTTTGTAAAAATTTTTTTTTTTTTAAATTGTTAAAGAATTATTTTGATATTTTGTGCAAATAGATTGATTGCACGTGAATTCGAAATTCATCGATCAAAGAAACGGAAGCCGTGTGAGGTTGATGGTATTTATTTGCGTTAGCGTGTTCACGAAATATATTCTTTTTTTTAGTTAATATTGCGAAATTTACTAGAATTAAAATTTGTTTCACTGTTAGGTATTATTTTATTTTGTTAGAATTAGATATTTTTTTTTGTTGTTCACGATTTTTTTTTGTTCTAATTGGCAGACGAGACTGTGATGACGAATGCAGGGCACCCATGGCCCGCGCTGTCGAGTTAAAGGCTCAACTACTCCAGCTCGTATCCGCAATGGAGGGAATATCCCAACAAGTACAAAAGTTGGACGAGGAAGAGGAGGAGATCTCACGAGCTTTAGTCGCGGAGGTTCCAACTCCTGTGGCCCCGGACGAGAGTGCCTTTGACTGGATACACTATCTGACATCAAGGCAGGTCCGAAAAATGCTGATTACCCTGAATGCTAATGGTTCAGGGTCATCCAAAGTTCTGCGGGATCGCTTGTATCGTGACTTAGGCGCAACAAGGACCGGAGTGTAGTTTGGACGACTGACGATCAGCCGTTGTCAACTGCGCGCATGTTTGGGGAGCCCAGTTATAGTAAGTCGATCAAGCACCGTGACGACGACAACGGCCACGACTGCGTTGGGTTCTACGATGACCACGGATAGTTTTCCTGGGCGACCGCAGCAAAGGTCCCAATGGTACCCGATTATGTCTACGGGGCTGCCACTGGACCAAACGAGACCGGGAACTAATCACGTTAATTTTCCACCACCGGTGAACTCGACGGCACTGCCACTGGGGAATAGAGCTGATGCAACATATTCGCCGATTGCCTCGGTACATAACCGTATCCATTACAGTCCGGGTTGGATTGCGTGGATGCGGTATTGTCAATGTGGGCGCTGGTTAGCGAGCCTACAATTGAATTTTGCATTTAATAATCTCCGTACGGATTATCAATCTTCGATCCGTAGGGGAGATTTTACAACGTTTGACCAGCTGTAGAAACTGGTCCTGGATTTTGACAGCCCTCGTCGTCGCCGACAGCCACGCACGCCCGTGTCGCCTGACGAGAGCGTGGTGCCCAAGTTGGCGTATCATCCCGACCGCTATGAGGCGCGCTCGTCGAAGAAGACGAGTCAGTCTCACGTCACTGCTGTCGAGACCAGTGGAGACGAGGGATCAACGTCTTCACGGTAGCCGAAATCTTTGAGGAGGGGCAAAAGAGGGTCCAAGCAGAGGAACGCTGCTAAACCCGATGCACCTGTACCAGTGAGCCTCCCGCAACCAGTACAATAGCCGTCACGGACAGGTATTGCCAGTCGCTGCCGTGGTGACATAACCACAACAGGGTGGTCCAACAACGCCTTTCGGGCAGCCACGATCGTTTTCGATCGAAATGCAGAGGCGAGGGCGCTGCTTCAACTGTAAACAGCCGGGACATGACCATCAAAGCTGTAATATTGCGAGACGTTCTGGTTATTGTTGGACATGCGCCGCCGAGACCACACCCACGCGTGGATACCCGAATTGTCAACGATGGCAACAACGTGCGACACCAACGACGGAAAACGCATCGGGAAGTCAGTAATAGTGGGTCCGACGCTGATTTCCCGCGATGGTCGGACCTTGACGTCCGATTCAAGGATAGTCGAGACTGTGGACGATGCTATGCCGCTGCCTGATATTTTTCAAGTATCCATTGAGCCGTGCGGAGTGGTAGCCCAACGCTCGGATCCTGACAAAATTCGGGAGATATTACGCCACGTCGCTGTAGAAGTGTGCCCGATTACAACGGGGAGTACCGATCCGAGGCCGATACATACCGGTAACAATTGGTGCGACCAAGTACAGTGCGTTGCTGGATACTGGCGCGACTGTCACGTGTGTACGTCAAATTGATGACACGAACTGGGTCATGTGTTTAAGAGCACGTGCACGATCGGTGCTCCACGTGCTGCTGCTGTTGCAGATGGTTCGATCATGGAAGTTACAGCCACGATTACGCTGCCAATGTGTATTGGTGATGACATGATGCCAACGGAAGTGCGAGTCATTCCAGCACTGCGGTACGAGATGATTTTAGGCATCGATGCGATCAAGGCGTTTCGAATTTGCTACGACGGTACGACTGGACAATGGTGCTCGAAAATTAAATCAAACATCTACGACTGGCAGCCAAAGGGTGGCTATCCGAAGAAGATGTAGCCGCCATTGTGGAAGTTACTCCTGATCAGAAAGATGGTTTGGATCAACTTTTAGCTCGACGACTACCTGACGTTGAGTATACGGCCGAGACGACTTTTACGAACTTGATGACGCAGTAATCGACGTACAAGGGAACGAACCGATCCGTCAACGTAATTATCCTACATCTCCGATTATTGAACAAGAGATGCGCCGGCAAGTAGATGAATTACTTGCAGCCGGGATTGTCGAACCGTTGACTGCGCCTGGTCAAATCCGGTCATTATGGTACGCAAGAGTACGGGCGAGTATCGACTGTGTCTCGATTTTAGACGTTTGAACTTGATGACGTGGATTTTGGACCAGTTGAGTGGTGCAAAATTTATATCAAAAATTGATTTGAAACATGCTTATCATCAGATCAAATTAAACCCGGCCAGTCGAGAGTACACTGCGTTTTGTGTACCTGGTCGTGACATGTTTCAGTACGTAGATATGCCATTCGGCTTAGCCGGAGCACCCCCTCATTTTCAGCGGTTGATCGATACAATACTTGGGCAACGGCGGGGTTAAAAGTTTTCGGCTATTTGGACGATTTGATAGTTGTCACCGAGACGTTTGACGAACAATTGTCGGTATTAAATGAAGTTTTTGACGCCTTAAAGTCCGCGAACTTGAAGGTGAACGTCGGTAATGCGAATTATGCACGAATGAGGTTCGATATTTGGGTTATCGCGTAAACGAAATGGGGCTGTTAGTCGCTATCAGGAGCGCATAAAGCCAATGGTTGAATTTCCGAGGCCAGGAAATATGAAGAAACTCCGCCGTTTTCTTGGAATGGCGTCGTGGTATTGACGCTTTATTCCAAACTTTGCCACGATCGCTGAACAGTTGACGCGTCTCGGGGAGCCGAACAGGAACAGGCGTTCGAATCATTGAAGGTTGCGCTAGCAACGGCTCCTGTTCTAGCTTATGCTGATTACTGAAAGACGTTTGTTGCACTTGGTGCCGTATTGACGCAGCAACATGCGAAAGAGGAACGGATCGTAGCATACGCTAGTCGCGTCATAAATAAAGCCGAACGTAATTATTCCGCAACGGAACGAGAATGCCTGGCCGTGCTCTGGGCTTGTGAACATTTCCGACGTTATCTGGAAGGCTATCGATTCCGAGTCTCTACGGATCATAGTAGTTTGCGATGGTTAAAGAACTTGAAAAGCAAGACGTCGCGACATTCAATATGGGCGATGCGTCTAGCTGCGCTCAGTTCCCGATTGAATACCGCAAAGGAGAATTGAATGTTGTTCCCGATACGTTGTCGTGAATGTTTGAGGCAGAAGATGATGACGACGAAGTTGCTGCGATTGACGAAAATCAAGAACCGATTGGAGTCGATAACGAGGTTCCAGGTGCAGAAATCGTCGATGATTGGTTCTGTCCCAGAAAACGAGATGGATGTTCTGGAGAGACCGAAGCGATGGAAGGACTGGCGAGTCGAAGGATGTCGACTGTACGCGTTTAAACCGAATCGTCTACGGGCTCAGGTCGTTGAAAACCTAGACGCATGGAAGTTGGTACCGCCGAAAGCTGCACATCATGGAATAATCGAGGAAAACCACTGTCCGCCACACGCAGGGCATCTTGGCATAGAAAAGACCACAGATCGAGTAGCGGTTGATTACTATTGGCCGGGCCTGCACGAAGACGTACGCCGTTTTGTAACAGACTGCGAGGTGTGTCAGACGTCAAAAGTGTCACAACAACCAGCAGCCGGCTTGATGTGTCGTAGAGTCGTGAATGCGCCGTGGAGTGTCGTTGCCGCAGATTGTATGGAGTTCCCGTTGAGCAGGTCGAACTGATGGTCCGTCGATTATCCGTGAATTCGATTGATTATTGGTGCATCGATTTCGATACCCCGAGGTATTGTTGACGGATAGTGGTACGGAATTTGCAAATAAACTAGTGGAAGAAATGGCTACCGCGTATGGTGTCCATCATTCTTGAATTCCACCGTATCATACCCAGGCTAACCCTGTCGAAAGAGTTAATCGTGTGTTAAAAACATTTGGTCATATCGTTTGTCGATTTAATTCATCGTCTGTGGGACGAACACGTCCACGAGTTTCGCCATGCTTATAATACTGCCGTGCATAGTTCGTTGCATGTATCACCAAAATTATGAGCGGCAGCCAAAAGCACCGAAGTATTACCGGAAACTCGTTGAAGCGCTGAGAGCAGCGATATCGATGACGGCGAAGCTCAAGTCGAATAAAATCGTTTGGTAGTTATGCCTGTACGTGTGGTTAGGTTTGTGTTTGTTCAGATGACGATATAGTAATCCAGTCATAGATCGGCTGCCTATAGAGAATTTTGTTGTTCTGATTACAATAATTTTTATTGTCTCCTCGCGTTATATTATTATTATTTTGTTATTGTTGAATTTAGTGTTTTAGTTTTTTAATTTTTTATTTTAATTATATTTTTTTTCATGAGTTGATGTTAGTAGGCACTAGTCCGAGCGGATTATAAATTTATTGTTTGTAAACAAAATCTCTCTAACCTAAAAATACTGAACTCCTTATACTGTAGCTAGTTGGTTTGGGTGACGGGTACCTAAGTTAAATGTAAATGTAGTTGTGAGTGTCCAAGGTACCAACGCACTAAGTACAGCCAATTAAGCTCCAAGTCGAAGTCTGGGGGGAGGTTTTGTAACGGTTGAAATGAATTTAACCTACGATGAGTGTCTTTTTATTTTTTTTAGTATTTATGTTTATTATTGACGTGAATTCGACGCGATTGATCGCTGGTTCCATCTGAAGGACACCGGGGCCAGAGAAACGCAAGAGACGGCTCCGAACTCCGATGTCGCTGTTGACATTGACAATTGTAATTATATTGTATTTATGTATTTCTATTTTTAAGATTAGCCGCACGCATTAAATAATTACCAACCTCGCTCCAGTATCGACCGCCGACATCGTGGAATTGGATCAAGCTGAAGGAGAAATTTCAAGAATGGATAAGATTAATTTTCACTTAACGAAATACACGAAATCCTTTTCCTATTAGCGAATTTCCTGAAAGGAAATAGCTATTGGTCCCGTACCGAAGTCAAAATTTCGCAAAAATTTCTTCAAATGTCCATCGATCCTACCTAGTAGATGTCAAAAATCCCCATCTGTAAAATTTATATATATATATCTATGGACATATATATATATATATATATATATATATATATATATATATATATATATATATATATATATATATATACATATATATATATATTTGTGTCTGTAATCACTCTAGCGGTCACAGATTTCATTTTATCGGAATGAAATTTGGTATTTGAGGCGCTTTTGGTATTCAAAAGGTCAAGTTCGTTAATGGGCAAAATCGGACCAGGGGAAAGGGGGGTTTAGAGGAAGGGGGAAACACAAAATTTGACCTATCTCCCTTAATATTCGAATCGAAATAATCGAATAATAATCGAAAAATATATAAGAAGTAAAGTTTTAGGAATAAATTTTACTGTAGTTTTGTTTCTTATCATTTTTTCTGTTACACTAATATTTACAGAAATATTGACGGTTTAAGATTGAAAACTAATTTCCTCACTGTCTCTGTACACATTTGAGTTTAAGCAAAAATGATGAGATGATGAATTGTAGCAAACATGATTTTCTAAAACTTTATTCCATACGCATTTTTTGATTGTTCTAATATTAAAAGAGATATTTTGTGTTTTCTTCTTTATGCCCCCATTTCCCCTTCACGTATGACATTTATTAATAAAATTGGCCTTGCAAATACTAAAATCATATACGACATTTCATTTTAATCAGACTAAAATTGTGACCGCTAGAAAGTGATTTACGTATTTTAAGGAAATTCGCTAAGTTGAAGCAGCTCCTGCGTAACGAATTTTTTATTATTGAATTTATTACCGTTTAGATTTGTGGAACTTCTATATAGAGTATGGAGTGGTCAAATAGTTTGGGGCTTATTTATGATACGTACTATATCTGTTTAGATTGTACGGAAGACCGATTAATTAATTTGGTTACATTAAAAAATAAAATAAAAATTATTATTGGAATTAAAAAAAAAAAAACAGTCCCGTATTATGGACTTGTCGAAGTGGTAATCGTTAAAATAAAAGTTCGAGTTATGATGAACAATTAGACAAAGTATATTTCTGTTGTACGATGGAAGAAAAGATCATGAATATTCCAGATGAAATAATGCATCGTTGTGTTGAGTTGTTGGATGGATTTTGTAACTATATGTGATTTCGATATTATTTAAGCTTGAAAAAGCATATTTTATATTGGATGAATTAATCAGGGGTGGTGAAACACAAATAGCATCAGCCACATTGCCACGTTCATTATCTGTAAAGCAATTGAATATTAGCGAATTTCCTGAAAGGAAATAGAGCTATTGGTCCCGTACCGAAGTCAAAATTTCGCGAAAATTTCTTCAAATGTCCATCGATCCTACCTTGTAGATGTCAAAAATCACCATCTGTAAAATTTATGTATATATATATCTATGGACATATATATATATATATATATATATATATATATATATATACATATATATATATATATATATATATATATATATATATATATATATATATATGTATATATATATATATATATATATGTGTCTGTCATCACTCTAGCGGTCACAGTTTTCATTTTATCGGAATGAGATTTGGTATTTGAAGCGCTTTTGGTATTCAAAAGGTCAAGTTCGTTAATGGGTAAAATCGGACCAGGGGAAAGGGGGGTTTAAAGAGAGGGTGAAACACAAAATTTGACATATCTCCCTTAATATTCGAAAAATCGAAAATTTTATAAGAAGTAAAGTTGTAGGTATTAAGTTTTACTGTAATTTTGTTTCTTATCATTTTTTCTGTAACCCTAATATTTACAAAAATATTGACGGTTTAAGATTAAAAAATTCGTTACGCAGGAGCTGCTTCAACTTAGCGAATTTCCTTGGAATAAATAAATTACTCTCTAGCGGTCACAATGTTAGTCTGATCAAAATGAAATGTCGTATCTGATTTTAGTATTTGCATGGCCAATTTTATTAATAAATAACATACGTCAAGGGGAAAGGGGGACATAAAGATAAAAGAAAACACAAAATATAAAAAATCTCTCTTAATATTAGAACAATCGAGAAATGCGTAAGCAACAAAGTTGTAGAAAATCATGTTTGCTACAATTCATCACCTTATCTTTTTTGCTCAAACTCTAATGCGTACAGAGATATTGAGGAATTTAATTTTTAATCTTAAACCGTCAATATTTTTGTAAATATTAGGGTTACAGAAAAAATGATAAGAAACAAAATTACAGTAAAACTTAATACCTACAACTTTACTTCTTATAAAATTTTCGATTTTTCGAATATTAAGGGAGATATGTCAAATTTTGTGTTTCACCCTCCCTTTAAACCCCCCTTTCCCCTGGTCCGATTTTACCCACTAACGAACTTGACCTTTTGAATACCAAAAGCGCTTCAAATACCAAATCTCATTCCGATAAAATGAAAACTGTGACCGCTAGAGTGATGACAGACACACATATATATATATATATATATATATATATATATATATATATATATATATATATATATGTATATATATATATATATATATGTCCATAGATATATATATACATAAATTTTACAGATGGTGATTTTTGACATCTACAAGGTAGGATCGATGGACATTTGAAGAAATTTTCGCGAAATTTTGACTTCGGTACGGGACCAATAGCTCTATTTCCTTTCAGGAAATTCGCTAATATTTCCTTTCAGGAAATTCGCTAAAATTAAATTCCTCAATATCTCTGTACGCATTAGAGTTTGAGCAAAAAAGATAAGGTGATGAATTGTAGCAAACATGATTTTCTACAACTTTGTTTCTTACGCATTTTTCGATTGTTCTAATATTAAGAGAGATTTTTTATATTTTGTGTTTTCTTCTATCTTTATGTCCCCCTTTCCCCTTGACGTATGTTATTTATTAATAAAATTGGCCATGCAAATACTAAAATCAGATACGACATTTCATTTTGATCAGACTAACATTGTGACCGCTAGAGAGTAATTTATTTATTCCAAGGAAATTCGCTAAGTTGAAGCAGCTCCTGCGTAACGAATTTTTAAAAAAAATTAATTAATCAAAATCCAACCCTGGTGTAATTTTTTGCTTGTGTTTAGAGAGCCAAATTCTGCGTACCGAAAAATAAAATAAAAATCGTGATAGTTAATTAAATTTGGATCGTGTTTGTTTAAGTGTAAAATTGAATTTATAATTTTGTTAAAATTTGATTTTGTTTTAAATTATTAAAAAATTATTTTGATATTTTGTGCAAATTGATTGATTGAACGATATTTTTTTTGTTGTTCACGATTTTTTTTTGTTCAAATTGTGTTGTAATCGAATTATTATTTTTTTTAATCAATTAAATTATCAGTACTATTTTTCTTCGTGAATTACATTTTTTTTTTTTTAATTAACTCGAGTATTCGAACTCGTAACAATCAGACGAGTGTTCCTCTTTAACCTGCAGCATAAATCGAACTCGTGAGTGGTACTCAAAAAAAAAAACCTGGCGCCCAACTAATAAATTGTTTTTTTTCGAATTGGTGCTACAATTTGTCGGCCAGTCATCACCTTGTTGATTCCAAGGTGGTGAAACTACCGTCACTATATATATATATATATATATATATATATATATATGAATATATATATATATACAGAGTGAGTCGAAGCAGGTGGATAATCGCACACAATCCACTTCCTTCCACGATTGTCCCATTTTTCCACAACATAGTGAACAAAAATGGTTGTTTAGCTTAAACAATACCCCTGAAAGTCGTTACCGATTTTGTACCCATAACCGTTTCCTGGTTTTAGTTAAGAAAAACTGTTTCACTGTAAAACGATACTTATGACATTTGTTGCCATAGCTGCTTCCCCATTTAAAAAATTCGTTACGCAGGAGCTGCTTCAACTTAGCGAATTTCCTTAGAATACATAAATGACTCTCTAGCGGTCACAATTTTAGTCTGATCAAAATGAAATGTCGTATATGATTTTAGTATTTGCAAGTCCAATTTTATTATAAATGACATACGTCGAGGGGAATGGAGGGGGGAGTATAAAGAAAGAAGAAAACACAAAATATAAAATATCTCTCTCAATATTAGAACAATCGAAAAAAGTATAAGAAATAAAGTTGTAGAAAATCAAATTTGCTACAATTCACCACCTTATCATTTTTGCTGAAACTCTAATGTGTGCAGAGATATTAAGGAATTTAATTTTCAATATTAAACCGTCAATATTTCTGTAAATATTAGTGTAACAGAAAAATGATAAGAAGCAAAATTACAGTAAAACTTAGTACCTAAAACTTTACTTCTTATAAATTTTTCGATTTTTCAAATATTAAGGGAGATATGTCAAATTTTGTGTTTCCCCCTCCCTCTAAACCCCCCTTTCCCCTGGTCCGATTTTACCCATTAACGAACTTGACCTTTTGAATACCTAAAGCGTCTTAAATACCAAATCTCATATACATATATATATATATATATATATATATATGTGTCTCTTAATGTAACCGTATTGGCTACCGTAGTGGTAACCGTAGTGACAACTATATTTATTGAAAAACAATAATTATGGAATTTGTAGTAGTAGTCTCTACTGTTGGTTTGTCTGCTTTAAATTTGATGCCATAGCGGCTACCCGTTTTTAATGAACAAAATGGTTCTTTAACTAAAACAATACCCTTGAAAGTAGTTGCCATAGCGACTACCCGTTTTCAGTTCAGAAAACCTGTTATTATTGTGAAACAATACTGCTGGACTTTGTACCCGTAACCGCTTCCCGGTTTCAGTTAAGAAAAACTGTTTTATTGTAAACCGATACTTATGACATTTGTTGCCATGGCCGCTTCCTCATTTAAAAAAAAAAAAAACGTATTTTTATTAAAAACAGTTACTATGAAATTTTATGTCATTGTGACTACTATTGTTTAGTCAATTTGAAATTTATAGCCATAACAGCTACCCGTTTTTAGGTAAAGCAAACCTATCTTCCTGTAAATCAATTCTTTCGATACTTGTAGCCATAACGGCTATCTGCTTGTAGTCTGAATAAAGTATTTTGATTGCAAAGTATACTTCTGAAATTTTTATCCTTAGCGGCTGCTTGTTAAATTACACTATTTTTACTGTGAACTACATTTTTGCATTTGAAATACATTTTACTTGTTTCTATCTCATAGATCTTGATTGGCTACAAATTTGGATTATTGAGGTATCCGCTAGCTTCATGTTAAGCTAGCGGATACCTAATTTTTTAATTTTGGCTAAGGTTACAATTTTTTTAATAGCGATACAAATTGGCTACAAATATGCTACAAATACCCAACTAGATCCCATTTAGTTGCCTACATTTTTAGTCCGCTAGCTTAAGAGACCTTTGTATTGATTGGATACTTTATGCTGCATCGTAATTCTCATATGGTGTGAGGAACCTACATACATGAATTGTCAACAGCAAAAATTATATTCTTTTTACAAAATTTTATGAGTAGCTTGTACCAAATCTATTCAAAAAAACATTTATAACAAAAGTTGTCAGATTTTTTTAACAAACACAATTTTATTCGATTTAGTACAAATCGTTGTAAAAATTTTGATACAGATACTTTATTGGTACTTTATTGCCTTCTGCCAAGTGACAGTGGTTTAAGAGTAAACTTTTGTTCAATTATTGAAGTTTTTCATAATTCTAATTGAATAATTTTTTGTTGATTTCGAACGTTTATAAATGTAGGGACTAACAAGTTTAAGTTTTAAATTTAAACAGGTCGGAAAATTTTTTTCAGTTTATTGTTAGATAGGTTAGTGTTTAGCTTTCGATTTAGCCTTATGAAACCTAAAAAATATTAATTTGTTTATAAGTAAATTAGCAAAAGGTAAAATATATGATAACTCTCTAAAAAGTTAACGTCTCGGAATTAAAAAAACATTAAATTAAAGATCTATAAAAAATCTATAAGTGAAAAGAAAATTAAATTTATTTAAATCATTTCTTAACTGTTGTTTTTTAAATTTGTTTATAGCGCGTTATAAACAAATTGAAAAATTTGTGGTAAAAATACAGTTAAAAAAATAATTTTCTTTTTCATTGTTTAGATATTTTTAAGACCTTTCATTAAAAAAAAATTTATTCATCTCAAATGGAATGCACCCTTTTTATTTATAAAAATCGGTGACTCGGTATTTAAATAATTGTCGGGGGCCTAATTTTTTTTAAGGGCCAAAATTGGGCACATTATTTTTAACATATAAAAGGCATACTTTGCCATTGTTAAAAAAAAAATTAAGTAATTTTTAGATTTTTTATTTTAATTTAAAATTTTTGCGTTTTTCGAACTTTGGGATTTTTTTCCTCGAATTCTAATAAACCGATTTTAATGTTTATGGGCTCATTTGTTATCTTTTTTTTTATATAGAATTGAATAATATTCTATGTAATTTTTAAAATTGTTAGTTTTAAAAAAGATATTAAGAAAAAACGCTTTTTTGTTATAAACAAATTCAATTTTGGCTCTGTTCCGTCACGAGTCGGGCCGTAAAAAATTAGTGTCATATTCAGGACGTCAAGATGAATCGATTAAAAAATCAAAATTGCGGTTCCGAGCAACTTGCCTGAAAAATCCTAATTTGCTTCAACTAAATATAGAACGAATTATGAATATTTTTGTAATAGATAATAAACATTTTAATTACGATCTTCTAATTGGTCTGGATTGTATCAAAAACTTCAAATTCATACAAAACAAAGAACTAAAGATCATTCAACATAACAAACCAAAAGAAAAAAAAGTAATCTTTCCTGAAGATTATTCGAGAAACAAACACTATCAAAATAAGGATACTTCAAATTTACCAAATGCCAAAATTCCTGATGACAAAAATAAAGAAGATTTTAATTTACAATCTGATGTATTAAAACAACAAGACAAACATATAAATAAATGTGAAATTAATTTCAATGATTATATTAATTCTGGAGGATTCCAAATATTTGTAAACCATCTTGACACTTACCAACAATCAGAAATTGATAAGTTGATAGAAAAATACAAACAGGTCTTCGCTTAGGATAAATATGATATCGGTACTGTACGAGATTATGAAGCTCATATTAATTTGATGGTAGATAAATACTGTTGCAAACGTCCATACAGATGCACAGCTGAAGGCAGAAAAGAAATAGAAAATCAAATATCAAAACTATTTAAGAAGAATTTAATACAGGAATTTTATAGCCATTTGCTGCTCCAGTAACTCTGGCATATAAAAAAGAAGATGAAAAGAAACAAAGGTTATGCATTGACTTTAGAGAATTAAAGAAAATTTTCATCCCTCAATCACAACCTTTTCCGTCGATTGAGGATTTAAAGATTAAAACTGTAAACTGCGAATACTTTTCTACTTTTGACATAAACATCATAAGAAAATACGAACACTCTAGTTATGCGGTAAATTTCATAGATGATATTTTAATTTTTTCTAAAAATTTTAAAAAACGTATACTTCACATATCAAAATTACTCCACGCAATACTAACGGAAAAAATGAAAACAATCCAGTCAGACCTATGAAAGATTATTTATCTGCTGTCAAAAACTTTCCAGTTCCTGAAACAAGAAAAAATATACGCCAATTCCTAGGAAAAGTAAATTTTCATCATAAATTTATACAACACAGTGCAGTTAGACCCATTACACAATTTATTACGTAAAGATGTAAAATTCATATGGATACCAGAATGTCAGGAATCTTTTGATAAAATAAAAGCATTGCTATGTTCAAAACCGATTATGAATATATTTGACCCTAAACTACTAATAAATATTTACACGGATAGTATTAAGGGAGTGGGAGCTGTGTTGAAACAAAAACATAAAAACGGGAATAACAAACCATTTGCTTATTTTCCGAAAAAATTAACTGAAACTCAAAAATAGAAGAAGGCAATATACCTAGAATATATGGCAATAAAAGAAGCTGTAAATTATTGGCCACACTGGCTAATGGGAAAATAATTTACAGTACACTCCGATCACAAACCTTTAGAACACATGAACATCAAAGCAAGGACTGATGAAGAATTAGGAGATTTGGTGTACTACTTATCTCAATATAATTTCAAAATAAAATATAACCCAGAAAAGTCAAACTAGGAAGCAGGCAGCTTAAGCAGACATCCAGTTCTAGAACCTGATGATAATACTGATGATTATTTAAAAGTAGTAAATTTCGTAAGCTTACAAAATCTTAAAAATAACCAGCATAAAAATCAAAACCTACAAAAAGAAAAACTTTTATTAGAAAATGATATTTACTACAAAAATAATAAAATGAGGAAAAAAATCTGAGTTTCAGAAGAACTGGGCAAAACTCTAATAAAAGATATGCACGATTATTATTGGAAGAACCAAGATGATCAATAAAATAGCACTATTTTACACCGCAAAGAATATCATCACAAAAAATAAACAAATTTGTGACGACTGTGAAACTAGCATACAAAACAAATCAAGGAAGAAATCAAAATACGGTTAATGTCACATTTAGGTCCTGCAACACGACCATTTGAAATTATATCTATTGATACCATTGGAGGCTTTGGAGGATCCCGGTCAACAAAAAAATACTTATAACTTCTAGTCGATCACTACCCAAGATATGCTTATATTTACACATCAAAAAATCCAAGTTCCAGTGATTTTATTAAACTAATAAAGAAAGTGACACAAAGCTACAATATTGATATGGTATTAACAGACCAATACCCTGGAATAAATTCCAAAGAATTAAAAGAATTTCTGAAGAAGGAAAATATAAGAATGATTTTCACTGCTGTGGATACACCATTTTCAAATGGACTTAATGAAAGATTAAGTCAAACTTTAGTCAATAAGATAAGATGTAAAATAAATGAAAGTGAAAAGAAAATAGCATGGAGTACTATTTCATAGAAATGTGTGGAAAAATACAACGAAACAGAACACACCTTCCAAAATACCTTTTAGAAGGGGAAAATGTGAATATTTTACCACCTGAACTGAAATCAAAATGTACAAAAGAAGATCTAGAAAGAGATAGGAAAGTAGCTCTGGAAAACTCAATAAAGTCTCACAATTATAATAAAAAAATATACGGCAAGCGAAGAAAGGAATTTAATTTGGAAGTAGGAGATAGAGTCAATGTAGAAAACGGAAATCGATTAAATAGGAAGAAAATGGATGAATTGAGGATTGGACCATACAAAATTTTGAAAAAGATTTTCAATTCAATCTATGTTGATCTAAGTTGATCTAAGTTGATGCCGGTCATAAGAAAGCGGAATCAAATTTCTATCACATTACAAAACTACCTCCAGTGTTTAATGGATAAAAAATTACAAATAATTGTTTTCTCTCTGAGGGGGGGTGGTGGTATGTAAAAAACCTCTGATATTAACTTTTCTTAAATTTGCCTTTGCCGACCTATCGAGAAAGCCTATTAATGAAAAATAATTGGATTTAATGAAATTTAATTAAACGGATCTGTAAAGGCTTTAAATGTTGTTTTTTCTACTTTTATAAATGCAATGACGGCTTTATTTGGTAAATATTGAATTTAATATCATTCTACATATATATATATATATATATATATATATATATAGAATATTTATATATATATATATATATATATATATATATATATATATATATATATATGTCAATATTTACCAAATAAATATATACATATATATATATATATATATATATATATATGTAGAATATTTATATATATATATATATATATATATGTCAATATTTACCAAATAAGGCCGTCATTGCATTTATAAAAGTAGAAAATACAACATTTAAAGCCTTTACAGATCCTTTTAATTAAATTTCATTAAATCCAATTATTTTTCATTAATTTGTCAACTGTCAATCGTGATCTGTAGTAGGCTTTCTCGATAGCTCGGCAAAGACAATTTTAAGAAAAGTGAATATCAGAGGTTTTTTTACATACCACCCCATATATATATATATATATATATATATATATATATATATATATATATATATATATCTATTTACTATTGAATTTGGAACTGGTCCATTGTCTAAACTCATAATATTTCTTTTGAATTTCTGAATGTAAATTCTTTCGTATGCATCCAGCTCTGAAGGACTTTGTACTGCCTTTACAAGTTTTAAGTTGGATTTGTCTATTTTATGGTCATTCTCTATAATATGTGCAGCTTTGCAGGATTTTTCTAACCAGCCGTATTTCTTGCTTTTGTTCATATGTTCTTTCATGCTTTTGAGCCATATGTTCTTTGAATCGGATTACAATTTGTCTACGGCTTTGGCCAATGTATGTTTGTGAATACGATGGGCACTCTAGCCTATAAATTCCTGATTTTTGTTCGTTTTCTATTTTATCTTTTGGGTTACCGAGGATTTGTTTAATTTGATATTTGCTCACGAGTGCTATTTTTAGATTATAATCCTCCATTTGTTTTTTAATCTTGTTCGCACAAGGTGGGACGTACGTTAGCTTGCACCATTCTTTTTTCGATGTTGGTCCGTTCTGGTGTTATTGTCGTTGTGTTTCTTTTTAAAATTTTCAATTTAATTTTACGGATCATCTTGTTTATTAATTTCGAAGTGCAGCCGTTAAATACTGCAATGTGTTTAATATGCTGGATCTCTTTAAAATAATTTTTTCTCGACATTGGTACTTTCAGTAATCTATTTATAAAAAAGTTAAATATGGCTAGTTTATGTTGAGGTGGACTATTTGAATGGTGGACTATTTGAATCAGAAGTGATGTATCTTTCTGTGTAGGTGGGTTTCCTGTAGATGTCAAAATCTAATTTGTGCCCATGTTCCTGCTGATTTTTAAATCTAAGAAGGGAATCGAGCCTTCCTATTGGACTTCTGTTCTAGAGTTCTGTTAGAGTTCTCATTAATTATCATTGGATAGTGTAATAATCATTAAAATGTTTCTTATAAAAATAATGGAAAGATGAGAGAAAACTATGCCTAACATTCATATTAAAGTATGCTTACGAGTACTGGAGAATAGTGTTAGTTTCGCAGCGCTGTAAAACCCTAATAAATTAATAAATTTTGAAAAAAGTTTGTAATGCCAATTATTCCTTGAAAACCTCTCTATTAAAATGCTCTGATTTCATTCTTTTGTAAAATGACCAGAAAAAAAGTTACAACAACCGACAGAAAATTTGTTCCCAAATTGTTTATTTTTAGTTCTACGACTAAAAATTACAGAACCAAAGTTGTAGAAAATTTAATTTACAACAATGTATTTACAAATTTTCTGTGCGTTCGAATAGCCCGATATAGTGTAAAAACCATTCGCACCCCTTTTTACAAGATGGTACAAGGGTTGCGACCCCACAAACATGGATTTAACTTTACTCCAACCCCCTCTTGACATCCAAAAAATAAAATTGCGTGCTCTAACAATTGCTTAGCCAAAAAAATATAACATTTGAATGGACTAAATAAGATTGTGGCATAAATAACAACGCCTCTGTCAATTTTGAGTAACTCGCTGTATAAACATCCATTACCGGTAATATTATAAAATTAAAAACATTAGACCATTAAAAAAATTTCTGAGCCAGCCAGTTAAACTATACACATACACGAATTTCTTAAGATCACTATTATCTCGTATCATTCTAAGATTACTATTTGCTGTACACAATACACTACACCTTGTTTTACATATTGTTCAATTATCAAAAATTGTAACTTTATTGTTCTGTATGTATACTGTAATGATATGATCCACGTCTTGTTAGTGAAATATGTTATTACATGTGTTTACATGTGTTATTACATGTATTTATTAAATGTGTTTACTATGATAGAGGTATTATCGAACACCTGTAAAAATTATGTGCACGTTCATTGAAAGTGGGGAAAAATATCCGCTATAGTGTGAAAGAAGTTTCAATTAGTTCATTATGTTTACAATGTTTATAATAATGATAATGACCATAATTAAGATTTTGACATGTTATCGTTAAAATTTTATTATAAGTATTCTAATATTACAAGATACACGTAATACTACAGAAAATAGTAGGATATGAGACAAGCCTATTTCACCCGTCCTTCATGTGGCAATTAAAATATCTGTCTCACAAACTAAATTATTGTTCAATTCACAATGCCATCATTCAATTAATTGCACTACAAACTACAGATTACGTAATATGTCTAAAAATGAACTAGGCATTCTAGTTTAATTAGCAACATGTATACAATTTTAAAATATATGTCACTATAATTCTATTACGATTATTAATTTTCCAAGAACAATTCTATTCTGGTACAATTTCAATTTTAAAATTAAAAAGTCAGTGAATTTTTCCAAAAATAATACAAATATACGTTTTATTTATCATATCCAAATTATGTTGCTAGAAAAGACCTTTTTACTACGAACGTAGAATTAAATATCTATCAAGTACGTGATTGAATTCAATCAACGATAATCACCGCTTACACGATAACAACTATCATTTTTTTGTCTTGAGCAATATGAACGACCAATCAGAAAGTTTACATACACCCAAATCCTTGACTTCTAGAAAATGATTTTGTGCAGCGGCCAATTTTTTAGGACATAGCCTACGATATTGAGAAAATATTGCAAATAAAGAAAGCAAAGGCTCTGATTACGTAAGTATGCTGAAATTAATTAGAATCTTATATTTCAATTTTGGATTACTAAATAAAGATTTCCATGGCTGTAGTAGCACCGTGTTTTGCTGAAAATTGTATGTTTGTAACTAACGATACAATCATAGTAATCACTAAAATTATCATCCAATAATTTGATAAATTAGAATTAAAAGCATTTATTTCGGTTCAGAATCCCAATTCTCCAAAAAAGGGTCATGTAAAAAGCCTAAGCTCGCTGACACACTAGATAAACGATTGACCGATTTGGAAATTGAGCAGTTACTTAACGAGGTACAAAAAAGGATTCCACTCTGGAACCATAATATTCCCCTTTAGGAAAGAAACCGACAAATAATTCCAAAGTTATGGAAGAAGTTTCAATGGCATTAAAAAGTTAGCAATCGAACTTTTATTGGTTTTTACTACATAACATCATCGATTGTACGCACAAAAAAGTCGTAACGCAGGAGCTGCGTCAACTTAGCGAATTTCCTTAGAATACAAAAATTACTCTCTAGCGGTCAGAATTTTAGTGTGATCAAAATGAAATATCATGATTTTAGTACTTGAAAAATTTTAATTCTTTAATAGCCAAAATGCAACCATATACAACGATAAATAACATTGTGCTATTGTAGTTTAAAGTTACTATGGAAACGACAATCAAAATTGATATTTCAGAATTGAAACAAAATTTCCATAAAATATTTTTATAGTTATTTTTTAGAAGTAAGGTATAGTTTTTGTGGAAATGAGAAAATCAACAAAAATTTTTACCGACTCCAAAAAAAGAAAGAGGAGATTCTATGTTCGACTATATGTATTTTTTATAAATGTATGTTCACCGATTTCTCCGTAAATTGTGGATCGATTTTGAAAATTCTTGTGTTGTATGAAAGAATGAATATACTCTCGAGGTGGTCCCATTGTTATCAAGTAATAAGCTGATGAGGGGATCCCTTCAAACCGATCAATAGGTAGCCCATCATACCAATAATAATATTTTATTACAAGTAATGTAACAACTAACTGAGTTAATTATTAGAATACCCAGTATATACTGCGTTGTATATTAATGATTGAATTATTTAACAATTCTGAATATTCGAACTATTAAAAATTCGCTTTCCGAGGAACATTTAATCACAAATTATGAGAAAACTACTGAGTTTATGATAAAAAAATTCAAACAAAAGTAGTTTATTTTAAAATGAAAATTATTATTTCAAAAAATTTCAGCCCGTTATCTCTTTTCGTTATTGAGTTATCGTGTCCACAGACAGGCAGATGACATGTGGAAAATGCCGAATTTTATGCACACATATACAAACATTCATCCCTACGATCAATATTTTTAAACAAAGTCAGGATCAAACTTAATATACCTTATACATTAACTTATACTGGGTATAAAAATTATACGTAATAGGTTTGGACAAGAATTGTGTTTTGGATTAAATCTGTATATTGTTATTTTTAGCTGTTTAGTGTAATAAGTTTTTGCGTTTCGGTTGAATTTTTTTTTAAAGTTTTTTACAATAAAATATATTTTATGTTTATGTATTCGAGTCAAACAAACATAAAATATTAAATATCTCTCTTAATATTAGAATAATCGAAAAATTATCATTTGATCATTTTTCTCAAACTCAGAAACAGAGACATTTAGCATTTAAACTTTCAATCTTTAATTGTAAACATTTCTGTAAATATAAGTGTAATAGAAAAATGATAAGTAACAAAATTACAATAAAACTTAGTACCTACAACTCAACTCCTGATAAATTTTTAGATAGGAAATATTGCTGCTCTATGATTGGTCCATATTTCTATATTAATATTAAAATGTTAGCACATACCACTTGTGAGAGGTGTGCGTGATTTTTTAAAACTTTGTTGCTCCACTTGCAGAAATGCTAGGAGGATGCGGTTTTTTGCATTCGACGCGGAATTTTTGATACCTTAAATAAGAATTTGTGGGAAAACGCTTGACGCCAGCGTCAAGCGTCATCAAATTTACACAATTTACATAGGACTTAATAACCACAGAGATTGTGATTGCAGTGTCTGCCTGCAATCTGTCTGATTAGCTGCTGCTTTCAAGTAACGAGTGTGCGATGGGGACGTTTTACAATTGAATTGGGTTTCATAATGAGTCGAATTTAAATTGTAGTTTTAGCGAATTTCCTGAAAGGAAATAGAGCTATTGGTCCCGTACCGAAGTCAAAATTTCGCAAAAATTTCTTCAAATGTCCATCGATCCTACCTAGTAGATGTCAAAAATCACCATCTGTAAAATTTATATATATATATCTATGGACATATATATATATATATATATATATATATACATATGTATATATATATATATATATATATATATATATACATATATATATACATATATATATATATATATATATATATATATATATATATATATATATATATATATATACATATATATATATATATATACATATTGGAGAATAATTTTTGTTTACTACGCCACTGTTTAAAATTTAGTATTGATATTTTTTCATATTTTTATTATTCAATGGACCGTACAAGATAATAAAGTTCACTACACCAACTTCAGTTAGGCTAAAAGCTCCAAAATCTAATAAGAAAACCTTCGGCATGTCGATATACAACATTCGGCCATACTATCTCAGAGGATATCAAGGGAATGGTAACGTTACTGCATCATAATTAAACATCTAAATGTATTTAAATCTTCACGTCTAATCCACATTTGTAAGATTTTTTATTCATCTATTCATGTCATTCTTGCTTTAATATTTTCCAATTAGCATGTCGCTAATTTTTTGGCCCCCTGGAGTGGAGAATAATTTTTTTTTACTACGCCACTGTTTAAAATTTAGTATTGATATTTTTTCATATTTTTATTATTCAAAAAGAATAATTTATATAATTATTGGTTTATGCGAGTTGAGAATTTACATAATTTCAACAAACATTTACTTAGATTAGAAATGACTTGCGTATATACAAGCTTACTTCGATATTTCAGCACATATTTCAAATCAGTTACAAAAAATACTTCTCTCTGTGAGTTACAAAAATTACTTCTCTCTGTTAAGTTACAAAACTCATCTCATGGAGTGAGTTACAAAAAGAAAGTAGTTACAAAGAGTATTTCTCTCTGGAAGTTACAAAAATTACTTCTCTCTGTGAGCTACAAAAAGAAGACAATTACTAAAATTAGTTGATTCACATCAATTAATCAGATGGTATTTAAAATTTTTATTTCTTCAATTTACAAGTTGAATATTTTTTATGGATTGTGCTGAAGTATCGAATGGGCGAATTAATGGTTTCTATCTGATTGTATCTAAGTATATTTTTTTTTGTATAATTTATTTAATTCACTATTCCGAAACTTGTGGTCTCTCAAGCTTGTAACAATTCAATACACATTCTATACACACTTTTGGTGTACAATTTATATTTTATGTGAATATGCATTGACTTTTTCAATTTATAACTATATTGTTTGTATACGCTTGGTTTTTTTTGGCCGTGTATTTTTTCTTTACAGAAGCGTAATGTCTCTTTATATACAACTATGTATCTGAATTAAATTTGTAATCCATATTTATATTTTTGCAAATCAGACATATTTGAACATATTTTTTTTTTACTGTAGTTTTCTTTTACTACAGTTCTATTTAGCACATATTCACGTAATCTTTGTTTTCATAACTTGTACAACCAATGTTAGTGTTTTAAGGATAGTTGTACTATCAGTGTATTAGATTAGAAATTATTTATTTCAAATATATATTTTATTTTAACATATATTTGTTTTGTTCCCCTTTTTGTACCTTTTATTTTTTTTCAGATTCGAATCACTTGTCGATAACTAAGACACTTACTGGATAGTAAAGATCTTACTACCTCAATATTATCTTTTTTAATGGGCCCAGCTTTTATTGAAAGACTTTCGGTTCAACGTGTTTTTTTTTTATATTTACGTGTATGGCATTAGTACCGATCGTTTTCTAATTTTCATAATTCCACATACAATACTCTGCTTTGGATTTTTTTTCTAAAGTACCGTATATTTAGTTTTCATTATTTTTTTTAAAAATACATCATAATAACTTTTAATTAAAATTACTAAATTAATTTAATTTCATATTTATGAAAATAATTGATAATTCAATTATTTTCTATAAAGTGTGGTATATTTTTACATACACACATAATTCAATTATTTTCTATAAAGTGTTTAGTTTTTTTTTTAAAAAACTAAACACACAATTTTTTTTTTAAATTAAACTCTAATTTAATTTTTTTTACATACACATATGGAAGCAGAGCAAATATCCATATGTGTCTTTTGTTTTCGATAGTTTTCACAAAGCTCGACTTGTGATTCTGAAATTCTTTTGAAAGTTGAAATGATTATAATTTTTTCTTTATATTTATACATTTATATCTTTTACATTTTCTTTAATTCTATAATAATATTTAACTTAGTGCTAATTTTTTTCTCTTTCTTCTATTTTGTTTGTGGTTTAAATTTTCATTATGCCGAGAACAACTCGTAATACACCAGGTACCCCAGGAGATGACGATCCTCCAGCTTCACCAGATGACTTATTCATCACGCCTCATCAAGTATCAGCGGTTAACTTAGCGGCTATAACTACGCAGATGCAGACTACAGCTCAACAGTTCCATGCGTCAGTGCTGCACGTTTCGGATGTACAGCAACAAATACAACAGCAAAGCAAGCAGATAAGTAGCATTACCGATGCCTTGGCAACAATAACAACTACTCTATCAAATAATAACAATAGTTCAAATCAATTAACTTCAAATTTTAGTTTTTTTGCAAAACCGAGTATAGATTCCTTTATAAATAAAATCACTATTCTGGACATTTCGGTTCCAGAAAATATTATACAGTTTATTGTCGATACTCAACATTTAGTTGATATTAATTTTTTACCTATAGACGTTCTTTTGAAATCTTTAATCAATAGGTGTGCTTCGAACGCACAAACATTTTGGTCTACTTGTTTGGCTGACTCTTTGTCTTGGCAAAATATTAAACATAATTTATTACAAGTTTATATTCCACCTTTGACTAAACAGATATTAATTGATAGATTAGTCCGGCGAAATCAACCTGACACTGAAAAATTTTCGACATTTGTTCCTTCAATAATAAAATTCGCGAACATCCTACTTAATGATTCATCTGAATCCGAAATCATACAAATTATTTTTGCTCATGCCAATAATTCCGTACTATCTATTCTTGGTTTATATCAAATTCCCGATACTTATAAAGATTTGTATCAACTAATCACTAAAATTGAGGAAATTCAAGCGCGAATAACTACAACACCCGTCAGTGTAAACGTTACTTCAATTCAAAATACGCATAATGACTCTAAATTTTTTTGTACCTTCTGTAAAGGTACTAATCACAATTTTAAATTTTGTTTTAAAAGAAAGAAGGATAATATAAATGTTAGTACTACGGTTCCAAAAAACTCGCAATAGACCCCAAGTTTCTTATTAATGATGTTATTTTAAATTATACTATTTTACCCCTACAAACCATTTTCATTCAAGGTTATCCTTTATTAACACTTTTTGATTCCGGTGCTACTGTTAATGCTATTAAAACTGCGACTTTTAACAAGTTAAAATCTAACAATAGAAACATCGTCACCGAATCAATTGATAAAACTATTTCTTTGCCGGGAAATAATTTTTTAAAATGTAATTTAACTGCGAAACTTCATTTTAAATTGGCTAATTTTTCATGGACTCAAACTTTTTTTATAGTAGATTCATTACCGTTTGAGGTAATTTTAGGTGTTGCCACACTTAAAAATTGCAACATCATTTTGGACTTCTTTAAGTCGACGATCAAATTTTATTTTCATCCTAATGTTGAAATACCGTTTTCGGGTTTTTGTAACAATAATCGAATTATTAATACCATTGTCGAAGCGAAAGTAAATCTTAATAGCAAACAAACCAAAGTGTTGCAAACACTTCTTCAAAACTTTAAATCGATTTTTTCTGACATTCCTGGTCTTGCCAAGGGTTTTGAATATAAAATTAAGTTAATCGATAACATTCCGGTTTGTAAAGCTCCTTACTATCTGGCACCCGATAAAGCCAAACTTTTGGACGAGCATGTTCAAGAGCTTGTTACACAAGGGGTACTTTCTCCTTCGAACTCTAATTATAGCTCACCCGTCTTCTTTGTTAAAAAGAAAGACGATTCTTATCGATTAGTCGCTGACTATAGGTTTGTTAATAAACATATAGAGTTTGATCCGATGAGTTCAGCCAGTATGGCTCATATTTTCGCTAGCTTAGGTAATTCGAAAGTGTTTACACTCCTCGACATGAAATCCAGTTTTCATCAGATAAAATTATCAGATGACTCGAAACATGTCACCGCGATCGTCACACAATATGGTCTGTTTGAGTACAATACCATGCCTTTCGGGCTAAAGGTGGCTAGTCAATCATTAGCTCGTTTTTTAAATTCCAGTCTCGCAGAATTTCGTCATAAATTTCTTCTTATTTATTATGACGATTTAATTGTACATTCACCCGACATTGAATCACATTTAAATCACCTGAATCTCTTGTTCACTAAAATAAAGTCTATCGGTATCACTATTAATCCTTCTAAGGCTCGATTTTGTATGTCAAGGGTACGTTTGTTGGGTAGCGTAATATCCGCTGAGGGACGCTTTATAGACCCTATTAAGGTGCAAGCAATCAATGACATGCCAACTCCAAAAAACGTCAAAGAAGTTATGCGTCTAGTTGGGGCTGCGGCTTTTTACTCCCGCTATATTCCCATGTTCAGTCAGATTGTAGCTCCGTTAAACGATTTAAAAAAGAAAGGTGTAAGGTTCAAAATTACTAAGGTTCATCTTGATGCAATCTCTACTTTAAAAAAATCTTTAGTAAGTGCGCCTGTCTTAAAACATCCTAATTTTGACAAACCTTTTGTGCTACAAACTGACGGATCAGCTACTGGTCTGGGCGCGGTATTACTTCAAAAGTATGATGACGGTTTGCACCCCATTATGTACTGTTCTCGAAAATTGAATCCAGCCGAATTAAAATATAACAGTCATGAATTAGAACTTCTCGCAGTAGTAACAGCCCTAGATAAATTTAAAGATTTTTTAACCGACCGCAAGTTTACTCTACAGACTGATTGCAGGTCGTTATTGTGGATTTTTAATACCCCCAATAAATTTAATAAATTATCTAGGTGGATCCTTAAAATTTCGAGATATGACTTTACCCCGGAACATATTAAGGGCAAATTGAACAATATGGCCGATTTTCTATCTAGGTTATACGAAACTGACCATTTAATAGTGAACAAATTTTCTGATTCAAATCAAGATTCAGGCAAAAATTTCATTAAAGTTAAAGAGTTGCATAGCAATGATCCAGGTTATGCAAACCTTTTAAAAAAGATAACCAATACTTTGGATCAAACTGACTTAGAATCGGTGAATGAAGAAATCAGGAACAATGCGCAACTGAACTTTATTAACGTTTTAGCTAATACAAATTTTGATTACCTTTCTGTTAAAAGCGAGCAACGTAACTCTCCCGAATGTAAAATCATTTATCAAAACCTTAAGGCTCAGATGAATGTCCCTAATTTTTGCATAAAGGATGGGTTAATTTATAAGTTCGTCGGAAGGAATCGACTAAAACGTATATTTTTACCAGATAATTTACTCGATTACGTTCTTCGATATTATCATGATTCCAAGTATGCTGCGCATAATTCAGTAATTAAAACATTCCGTGAAATTAGTAAAATATTTTACTACAAAAACCTCTATGCGAAAGTAAGGGACTATGTCAGAACCTGTAAAGTGTGCCAGGCTATAAGGCCATATACACGTAACGATAGGGTTCAGTTGAGTAGTTCCGTGCCGGAGTATACCCTACATACTTTGTACGTCGACTTTATCGGTCCTATTATTAGATCAAGTGAAGGATTTAAATATATTTTTTCTATTGTAGATGGATTTTCAAAATTTGCTTTCGCCTTTCCATGTAAAAGGCAGACCAGTGACGTTGCCATTTCACTGATACAGAAGATTTTCCTGCAAAACGGATATCCGACGGTTGTTGTAGCCGACAACGGACCAGCCTTTGCGTCGATCAAGTGGAAAACCTTCTTATTTAATAATGGTATTAGAGCTGCCTACTGTTCGAGCTATACACCATCTTCGAACAAGAGCGAGTGCCTCAATCGACAGATAAAATATAATTTAGGATGCATTCTCAAAGAATATTCTGTAGACCATAAAAATTGGTCAAAATTTTTGAGTTTTGTAATTTTCAATTACAACAACTCCTACAAAAATACAATCGACTCAACACCAGCTGAAGTTTATTTTGGTAGAAAGTTAATGACGCCGTTTGTGATTATAAACGAATTAACTGAGTTAATCACGACTTCTGCTAAACCATCACAAGCACATATACAAGATGCGTTAAAGATTGCTCACCAACAACGAGTCAACCAAACTTTAAATAAACCAACGCTGTCTAAATATAAAGTGGGTCAATTGGTCATGGTTAAAAACTTGGCCCCGAATATGAACAAGAATATCGCACCTAAATTCGCTTCAAAATTCAATGGACCGTACAAGATAATAAAGTTCACTACACCAACTTCAGTTAGGCTAAAAGCTCCAAAATCTAATAAGAAAACCTTCGGCATGTCGATATACAACATTCGGCCATACTATCTCAGAGGATATCAAGGGAATGGTAACGTTACTGCATCATAATTAAACATCTAAATGTATTTAAATCTTCACGTCTAATCCACATTTGTAAGATTTTTTATTCATCTATTCATGTCATTCTTGCTTTAATATTTTCCAATTAGCATGTCGCTAATTTTTTGGCCCCCTGGAGTGGAGAATAATTTTTTTTTACTACGCCACTGTTTAAAATTTAGTATTGATATTTTTTCATATTTTTATTATTCAAAAAGAATAATTTATATAATTATTGGTTTATGCGAGTTGAGAATTTACATAATTTCAACAAACATTTACTTAGATTAGAAATGACTTGCGTATATACAAGCTTACTTCGATATTTCAGCACATATTTCAAATCAGTTACAAAAAATACTTCTCTCTGTGAGTTACAAAAATTACTTCTCTCTGTTAAGTTACAAAACTCATCTCATGGAGTGAGTTACAAAAAGAAAGTAGTTACAAAGAGTATTTCTCTCTGGAAGTTACAAAAATTACTTCTCTCTGTGAGCTACAAAAAGAAGACAATTACTAAAATTAGTTGATTCACATCAATTAATCAGATGGTATTTAAAATTTTTATTTCTTCAATTTACAAGTTGAATATTTTTTATGGATTGTGCTGAAGTATCGAATGGGCGAATTAATGGTTTCTATCTGATTGTATCTAAGTATATTTTTTTTTGTATAATTTATTTAATTCACTATTCCGAAACTTGTGGTCTCTCAAGCTTGTAACAATTCAATACACATTCTATACACACTTTTGGTGTACAATTTATATTTTATGTGAATATGCATTGACTTTTTCAATTTATAACTATATTGTTTGTATACGCTTGGTTTTTTTTGGCCGTGTATTTTTTCTTTACAGAAGCGTAATGTCTCTTTATATACAACTATGTATCTGAATTAAATTTGTAATCCATATTTATATTTTTGCAAATCAGACATATTTGAACATATTTTTTTTTTACTGTAGTTTTCTTTTACTACAGTTCTATTTAGCACATATTCACGTAATCTTTGTTTTCATAACTTGTACAACCAATGTTAGTGTTTTAAGGATAGTTGTACTATCAGTGTATTAGATTAGAAATTATTTTTTTAAATTAAACTCTAATTTAATTTTTTACATACACAATATGTATATGTATATATATATATATATACATGTGTCTGTAATCACTCTAGCGGTCACAGTTTTCATTTTATCGGAATGAAATTTGGTATTTGAGGCGTTTTTGATATTCAAAAGGTCAAGTTCGTTAATGGGTAAAATCGGACGAGGGGAAAGGGGGTTTAAAGGGAGGGGGAAACACAAAATTTGACATATCTCCCCTAATATTCGAAAAATCGAAAAATTTATAAGAAGTAAAGTTTTAGGTATTAAATTTTACTGTAGTTTTGTTTCTTATCATTTTTTCTGTTACACTAATATTTACAGAAATATTGACGGTTTAAGATTGAAAACTAAATTCCTCACTATCTCTGTACACATTAGAGTTTGAGCAAAAATGATGAGGTGATGAATTGTAGCAAACATGATTTTCTACAACTTTATTCCTTACGCATTTTTTGATTGTTCTAATATTAAAAGAGATATTTAGTATTTTGTGTTTTCTTTTTTCATTATGCCCCCATTTCCCCTTCACGTATGGCATTTATTAATAAAATTGGCCTTGCAAATACTAAAATCATATACGAAATTTCATTTTGATCAGACTAAAATTGTGACCGCTAGAAATTGATTTATGTTTTTAAGGAAATTCGCTAAGTTGAAGCAGCTCCTGCGTAACGAATTTTTTTTTAAATTTTTTTAACACCGAAGTTTTTTGGGAAGTGGATTTAATTAATCAAATTAACAAGGATGATCACTCTTACTTGCTTTGGGACCATCACTCCTACGTTATCAACAAATTCTACTTTGAAGGAACATTTTTAGATTCTATCGAGCAATAATGTTTAAAATTTAGTTTCGTTTTCCAGAACGTTCTTTATAGAACTACCAATGTATTATAATTTACGAATGAAACGTAAATTAAGATTACGACCATTTTGTAAGGATATCATTGTGCTGTATACACAACAACAACTGGGCTGAGTTGAAATCATTTTTAGTCAAATCCAATATTTAATGTAGACTATCCATTTGGGAAACCCAAATGTGTTTGGAAGGGTACTTAAGAAGGCCTCACATTTTATTTGGTCAAGTCGGTTGACAATGATATCTCTCATATGGGAAGTTAAGTTGGTTTCCTCATAAACTGTAATTCGTATAGAAAAACAACTTTAAACGTGAAGCATCCATAATTAATGCAATTTATACATTTACTATCTTTCAATTTTGAGTAGATATAGTTCAATTATATTAATGGCAATTAAATTAACAAAATAATTAAAAATTTAAACAGTCAAAAAATATACAAATTGAATTTTACTAAAAATAGATAAAAAGTTTACGAAGAGTATTAAAATAAAATAAAATATTTAATTAATAGAAATGCTTAAGGTTTAAAATTAATGTGGGTGGAGGCTCTTTTCCATGTATGAATAAACAATAAATTCTCCTCAGAAAAATTCAAATATATGTGGAATATATGACATCCACCCCGTGAAATCTAGTTTCTCGAGTGGCAAAATGAAAATTTAGTACAGCGATGAAGTATCTCAATATACTATATCGAAAAACCTCCTTAAGTCCTATAAGAAGCCTAAATAGAGAGAGTCCTATAAGAATTAATAAAAAAACAATTTTAGAAACTAAATGACAAAATACTTTTCCTTAAAAATAGAATAAGTTGGTACACACATTGTATTTACAATAACTAGCTGTAAAAAACGTGTATTGGACAAACAGATATAGTTCTATGAGATACAGATTCAGTGTATACAACGGTAAAAATATACATTTTTAAAAGTGCAGTATTACCCAACTGTTCCATACTTTTCTATTTCTTGATATACATTTAATAAAATCCAATCAGTTATATAAATTTTCATTATTATATTTTATTTATTTTTTAAATTTGTATAAACATTTTCTACTAGAATAAATTTATATGTATTTCTTCTTATTATGTTTATTGTTTTTTGTATTTTCAAACATGAATTTATATATTATCTAAAAAACATTATATTTTGTACACACAAGAAATTAAAATTAATTTTGAACAAGGAAATAAAGAACAATGATTAAAGAAAAGCTATTATCTTTTCTGCGTTGTACAACAAATAATACCTACACAATACACTATCCAGTATAAGGAGTAAAGTGAAGACAACTCAAGTAAAACAACATTAATTTCCTGTAGTAAAGAAACACAGAAACAATTTTCATTAATGTGTGTGTATATAAAATAATAGGCATCGAAGATTAAATAAATTTATATTTGTTAGGTTTTAGTTTATTATTATATTAAAAGTATAATAATAAACTATTGGAATTAAGTAAAAAAATTTAACCAACCGTCAGTCATGTGTTTTAGTGGAGTTTTTCGTTTAAAAAGTAATCCACATAAAAGATTTTGGGAATGGTAGGTGTTTATTTTTTGAAATGTGATAAATGGTGTGTAACTCCTCATGGAGGAATAGAGGAAATTTTCAAATTATTTTCTAGCGTAGTTTATCGACACGAGGTACTAGAGCTGTGTTTTATAATTAAAGTATTATCTATGGATATATTTATATTTAAAAAATTCAATAAATAAGGAATGTAATGTTGAAACTATTTTTTTATTCATTGTAATAAGAAACTGCATATTACCGAGGGAAGGTAGTCATTGTGACATGGAAAGGGGGGAGTCAAATATAGTCAATTCAACAAAAGTTGTGCCGTGATATGTGGAAGGAGCAACTATTACATTACGGATTTACCCGAAAACTCGGCTCAGCCAAATATGAAGGACTAATGGAGTAGGCCCTGGAATGTTTGTCCTGAGTATCCGTAGATTGGGGGCGTGTCGATGATTTTTGGGCTTTTGAAGTTAAATATGTTTTAAGCTATTAATTTCTTAACGATTACTAATGGAGTAGGCCCTGGAATTTTTGTCCTGAGTATCCGTAGATTGGGGGCGTGTCGATGATTTTTGGGCTTTTGAAGTTAAATATGTTTTAAGCTATTAATTTCTTAACGATTAGTGCAGAGAGGTTTTCAGCTTAGAATTCCGTAATTCGAAATCTCGCCACTGTAGCTCTTTTCGTTCAAAAGTTACAAGACCTCGATTTTGACTCTAATATTTCGTATGGCATGTATATAGTCACAGACAGCATGCGTGGCCACACACCCTGAAACTCGGCCTATAAAATCTATAATATTTCAATCCTAATAAGCTATAGAATTTGACTGAATGGCTGAAAGATCATTCTCCTTTTGCTGAAAACTCAAAAATATGTCCATCGCAACGGGGGGTGGTTGGCAATGAGACAATCAACTGCCACAAAGCTATACAAGTAGATGAAGCATGCCTGGCAAAGTGGACAGACAACACTTTTGGAGATGAACTGACCAGAAAAGATAAAGTCCTGTCTTTGTCTTCAATGACCTATCCCATGAAAGTGAAGAACACTGACACTGCTGTTGACCGTCTCCTCATTTTTCAACGGATTGCCATCATTAAAGGAAGTAATGAGGATCTTGCTAAATGCTTCAATTACGAATTTGGTCCATGAATCCCATTACATTGGGATTGAGGCTTTGAGGAGTGGTGGGGATGCAGACAGCCTGACAGTCACAACAGCCATACAGAAGGCAACTGAGAGTAACCAGGTTGTTGTCATGGGGGAAGACGTGGACCTTCGGGTTTTGATGGTTGAGCTGACTATAGTCCATACAAATATTCATTTTTACAAGTCTGGCAAACTCAAAGTACCACCCAAATTATTTTCATCAAGTGAACCCCAGCCCTCATTCCTTAGGGAAACCGTTTTATTTTTACGATCTGACACTACTTCAGCTACATACAACCATGGAAAAATGAAAATAGTGTAACGATATGGAATTATCACAATATTTAATATCTTACATTTTTTTGATTCACGTACTTTTGATGAAGGGATGAAGACACAGTTTAATAACGATTTTTGTTTAGATGCAGATGTTTATTTGAATGTTGACTAATCTCACCAGGTTTAAATAATATGGTTGAATTAAAGTGGCACTCACCCCGGCATTGGATATTTCGGAATAATGTTTATTGCCGATATCCTAAAACATATGGGTTCTTGCTAAGCGTCAATTAGATGATATTCCTAACAACAAAGCTTACCTTGGTTCAAATAATGATTCAATTACTCTTCTCTTGATAATTGCATCGCATATATGACGTGTTTAAAATAGTTGCTATTTCGAAGAATATTTAAATTCAATATTCGAAATTAGTAAAATAATTAAATTGTTATATGTTTTGTTACTAATTTTGGTTTAATAATCTGTGGATAATTATACGTTTAAATTTTATTGTCAATCTTGTTTACATATACAATTCTTTAAAACTCTTTTTGTTAATATTTTTCTAACCAATTAGTTATATTTCGAAAGTCAGCTGTTTAATTTTGACATTAATTTGTTTTGATATGAAGTTGATTTGTTGCATAATCAGTGTTACAAACTATTAAATACTTATTATTTTAAATTAGTGAAATAATAAATTCAAAATTTAATTTTACAGAAAATTAAGAAAAAAACAGAACAATTCTTTTATTAGAAACATTTAAAAATCAAGTTTGTTTCAAAAAGTGGTGCGTCGTCCGGTTTTCGTATTCGAAAAGGATAATTGACAATTAATTGCATTGTCCAAAAATTGCACATTAAATTAAGAATTTTTTTTAAAAATTATTCAGTAACTTTTGTATAAATGTACTAAGCGGATCAAATCAAATAAAAGACAGTAAAAATTTTAATCGAGTGACACAACACATAACACACATTACACAATTAAAAATTTTTAAAATCACTAAAAATAACACACAAAAATTCATAATTTAAAAAAATGCCGGGAAGTGGTTAAGAAACACCAGCCAAACAACATGGATATCCAACACGTGGAAATACCACCAGACAAGACCCCAATATTTGACAATTTCGATCATCATCAACGGAACCAGTTTAATCACGTGAAGAAATTTTGAACACGATTTTTACCACTGAACTACAGAACGCATTGAACCCAAACGCCTCGTGTTCTCATTCACAAGCAACAAGTTGTACTCAAGATGTTTTACAATCAGCAATGGCTGTGAATTTGGATGTTTCAACAGCACTTCTCAATAAGGTAAATAATTTAAGTTTGCAGCTTTCATCACTACCTGCAAAAGATGAAAAGGCATTAGAATGGAAGTTTAAAATGGATGGTGATGCATTACTTACCAATATCAAAGAAGCAAATGGTGAAGATGCCGAAAAATTAATTTCATTTATATCTAGTCTCCATGAAATTGCGAAATTGAATATCACCACGTGGTCCATATTGTGATCCCATTTTGTGATACATGGGATCTGCATGTATCACAAAAACATCGGGACCAACGTGATTGGTGGATAAATGCATTGTCATCGTACACAAGTTGGCGTGATTTTAAATTTAATTTATTACGAACATTTGTTCCGAGTATACTCAGAACTCAACTACAAAATAAATTTCTTCGTCGGCTTCAGAAACTGTGTGAGTCCTTCCTCACATTTATTAATGAAATTTTTTTCATGTCGTAGGTATTCGAATCTGGTTTGGACGAGTCAAGCCTGGTAGAGAAAATTCTATCTGCATTAAATGTAGATTCGTTATAAATAATTTTTTTTAATAATTTACCTACCACAAAAGCGGGTTTAATTTCAATGGCCCAAATCCAGCTCCAGAAACAAAAACTTTTGGAAGAAGCTCGATGTAGAGTTCCGAAAAATGTTCCACAAAATGTTCTGCAACCATCCAAAACAGTAAAGTTTCAAAAAAACTAGATTAGTACTATTGTTTATTAGTGCAAATGCCGTCATACTGTACTTTTAGGCAATGGATAGACTTGAAACCAGATCATCTTCATCATCATGGAATTCCACTACCATTTGTGGAAGCTGAAGTTCATGATGTACCAATTAATGTATTGATTGATACAGGTTCCACATCTACTTTTATCAGTAGTAAGTGCTTTGATAAACTAAATCAAATGTGTTCGAATAAAATCGAATTGTTTTTATATAAACCGCATAATGATTTCTGTTTTAATTTTCATTTAGTTAATAAGGATTATAATATACTTTACAATGGGATCATTGGCTATGATTTTCTCATAAAATATCAGGTTGAAATAAGTTATAAAACCAATTCCATAACATTTAATAACGGTTTAAAATTAAAGCCAATTCAATAAATAATGTGCCCATACATTTTATTACAAAATAAAAATAACACTGTCATCATTAATGACACAACCATACCTAATATTGACGGAATAAACACATTTCCGTACAATATTCCAATTACAACATATACTATAACATATTCGGTAATAAATACACATGATACAGAAATTAAGTAAACTTGCTTAGATTTAACAACAAAGCCAGCTGTACAATTTATTTACAATTTACATCAGTCTAATAAAAAAAATCCTTACATGACAATTTAAGACTATCACAATTCAATAACGAAGAAAAAGATGAAATACAAAATATTTGTGAACTTATCAAGATATCTATTTCTTACCAGATGACACACTAACTGGTACTCCGACTATTATCATCCTCTTTTAGGCATAGTAGGACCTGGTGGAGAGACTAAAGTGGTTCGATGAAGGACTATGCTATGCCGGCAGGAATATCCATGTCGGATAGGGGAGCCTTAAGAAGCCAGGCTAAGAGGGCAGCCGGGTTAAATGGTGTCATGAACAATCACCTTGCAGGAACGGGTGAATTCGACTGTATAAATGTCCTCCCCATCGATGGAGTAGTAGACGAAAAAAAATCGTGTATAGCTGCGCACGTTATTTAGAACAACCACAAAATTGATAAATCACAGAATTAGATGCATACGAAAGTATCTACATATACAAATTGAGAAAACAGATAATGAATTTAGACAATGCCCAATTTCAACTTCTGATTTAATAAAATTAAACCATTTTCAAAAAATAAAATCTAATACCTGAATATCAAGGTTAGCTTTGATACCCACAGAAATAGATGCATACAAAAGTATCTACATGTACAAATTGAGAAAACAGATAATGAATTTAGACAATGCCCCAATTCCGAATTCTGATTTAATAAAACTAAACAATTTAAAGAAAATTAAATCTAATACCTGAATATCAAGGTTAGCTTTGATACCCTCACTCTAGTGACAAAAAGAACGCCGCATAGTCACAAAAGGATACCGACAATAAATGGGTGGGGCTTTTCACACACCTAATCTTTTAGTCACTTAATTCAAATAAACCTCAAGTCAGATCATACCCTCAATCAAATCGTATAAAAGGCCGAAATTTTTTTAATATCATTGTGAGACACGCACCAAGTTAGCAACAAACATATCTCTGAATCTATATTCCAGAGATAGTTACGATAAGCTTATTCATACTGATGTTCCACCAGATCGAAATGACAGACATAGATGAGCCCAAAACAACTTTTTTAACACCACAGGGTCACGATCATACAACAGAATGACGTTTGGTCTAAAGAATGCCAAAGACTAATCAACATTGTTTTAGTGAACAACTTACGGCAAGATTGCTTCATTAACTTAGACGATATTATCATCTTCTCTTACAACCAGAAAAGTTACTGTGCAAGGAAGTTGTTTACCTAGGTTATGTAATATGCGATTGTTGCGCAGCAAAAATCCTGAAAAAATAAAAGAAATAATCGAACGCAAACAACCCTGAAATACTAAAGATATCAAATCCTTCGTAGGTATAACCGGTTATTACCGACGATTTATATCCAACTAAGCACAAATAGAAAAACCGTTAACTTCACTTTTAACGAAAGACCTTCCCTTCACTTTAAACGAAAAATGTGCTGAGTCATTTAATAAATTAAAAATAATGCTAAAACTACTAAACCTCTGATACAATATTCTAATTTTAATGAACCTTTCATTTTAACTACCGACGCATCAAACAATGCAACTGGAGCAATTCTTTCACTGGGTCCAATTAACATGGATAAACCAATTGCATACTACTCTCGAGTACTTAACCAGGCGAAAATAAAGTATAACAGAACGAAAAAGGAGCTCTTGGCAATAGTCCAATCCGTTCACATTTCCAGCCATGCCTATACGGTAAAGAATTTACGATAATCTCCGATAATATACGATTGCAATTGTTAATGAATTGCCACGATCCGTCTTCGTTTAGTTCGTTGGAGGTTTAAACTTTAAAATACCAATACATAATAATTTATAAGGCAGGAAAAACTCTTACTAATGCAGACGCATTAAGCTGTCCCGTTTTAAAAATAAATCCAATCGAAAATAACTATTTGAAGAGTTCCATCAAAAAAACTTAGACATAAACAATTCGAAAAAATAAATAAACCACTGAACAAAATAAAAAATATTACAATTCCTTACTCGACAAATTTATCTCTTAACAGTTCATATTAACTATATGTAACAACACAGTGGAATCTACAAAACAATAAAGGTGTCAGGTTAAATGAAATAAGAAAACTTAATACTACCATACAAAATCAAAACATATATTTATTATTTTTAAAACAAACACCTAACGAACACATTGAATACGATAACTTATACAAAACATTAGATAATTTGGCACGCTATATTGATATATAATAACCACAGTGAGATAAACATTATTAACATCCCAAACATATCGCGTAATATAAAATAAGAAACTTTTCAATCCATGTTAGAATATTTATTGCCAGATAACTTAAAAATTAAACTTATAACAGGAGATTTAATACATCCTAGTAAGGACCAAATTCCCCAAATTCTTAAGGATTACCACGATAATGCATTATCAGGAATTAAAACGAAATATTTTTTGGAAAGGGATTAATCAGTTCATAGAAAATTACGTAAAAAATTTTAAAATTTGGCACATGACCAAGGACCATCACATAAGAAAAACACCAATTCACCATTAGCAGTGGTGATAACAACCACTGCAAATGACTTCAATGATTCAGTCTCTCTGGACATCAAGAAGCCATACAATATTACCAAAAATGGTAACAGGTACATCCTAACTATACAGGATGAGATAGCTAAAATAGTTCAAGCGCATCCTATTCTTGATGCAACGTCCGAAATGTGTGCTATCCACTTTCTGAAATTTTGCTCTATATTTGGTTTTCCAAATGCCATACTAATAGATCAAGGAACCGAGTTCCTGAACAAACTGTTTAAAGAATTAACTACATTATTATAAATTAAACACAAGGTAACAACCCCTTATCATCCTCGGACGAATGGCTCGCTAGAACGATCGTATTCTATAAATAAAAACTTCTTTGGGATGAACTAGTGTAAGGTGTTGTGACTATGAACTGTCGGACCATAGTCACAATACTCACGTTAATTGTTCTACAAATAAAACTCCGTTTACGGTAATTTTCGGTAAAAATTCCCAAATTCCTCAAGCTATCGAAAACCAAAAGAAAAACCAACCTACCAAAACCTTCTCAATAACTGAAGAAACGAGCAAAAGACATTCGTGACGCAGCAAAAAATAATTTAATAAAATCAAAACACCAAAACAAACAATATTACAACAAAAAGACATTTCAAAACGAACAATTAGTTTTATTACAAAATGCAATACGTAAGTCATATTTTAATAAAAAAAATCGAACCAAGCTTCTCAGGTCCATATAAATACCGCAACCATTCAAATAAAAAGTAAGCTATAAACATACCACGACAACTTACTGAAACTTCATGTTTCAGATGCGGACCTGGCACGTGATAATATCACTGATGATTATGATGTCACGAGCGAATCGAGACACGCACCTAATTAGCAACGAGCAACATATCTCTGATTCCATATCTCAGATATAGTTACGATTAGCTAATTCATACTGATGATGACTACATTGTAGTCGAAATACGTATTTATAAAATACAAACAAATGTTCTAGGAATAGGGGCAAAAATTTTAAATGTAATTTCAAAAAAACCTGGAGATCTCTTTGATCAATTTAATAATCTTGTATTTATAAATTCGATCAAAAACATAAATGTAAGAAAGGGTCGAGTTCTCGAGGAAATCCTTGATGTAATAGTTCCTTCTTAAAAAGTGATGATATGAGAGTAAGGGCCGAGCTATTTACAAAGTAAACAGCTCTAGACTTCATATAATAGTTGCTTCTTAAAAAGTGATGATATGGAAGAAAGGACCGAGCTATTATCAAAGTAAATAGCTATTTTCAAATTTACCGAGCTATTTACAAAGTAAATAGCTCGGTAAACTATTTACCAAAAAAAATCATGAGGGGTAAATTGATTAAATATAAGAAAAAATTTGGTTAAAATTTATTTCGTAAGTTTTCCCTTAGTATGTTTTTAAAATTTTATATAACGCGCCAAGTTATTTTTTCTCATGATTTCAAATATTTTAAAACTTGCCGCGCTATATAAAATTTTAAAAACATATTAAGGGAAAATTTACGAAATAAATTTCAACCAAATATTTTCTTTCATTTAATCAATCATCATTATTTTTTTTGGTAAATAGTTTACCGAGCTACTTACTTTGTAAATAGCTCGGTCCTTTCTTCCATATCATCACTTTTTAAGAAGCAACTATTATATGAAGTCTAGAGCTATTTACTTTGTAAATAGCTCGGTCTTTACTCTCATATCATGAAGGTGGTGTGTAAAATTTTTAGTATAAATATTAAAAAATTTTTAGTTTTTTCTCATTTTTTCGGATGTTGCGTTGAGATATTTCGCGTCGAAGGCAAAACACCGCATCCTCCTAGCATTTCTGGAAGTGGAGCAACAAAGTTTTAAAAAACCGTGCACAAATCTCATAAGTGGATTGTTCTACATTTTAGTATAAATATAAAATATACGGACCAATCATAGATCATTCGGTGTTTGGAATAATCATTCGATGTTAGATGTTGACACTGTGAACATCGTTGTATCGAAACCATTTTTCTCAAATTTTAACTGTGATTTCTTACCGGCTATCATCTTACAATATATTTATTTACTGTCGGAAACAAAAAATTTACTTTTTTTTTGGATTTTTACATTTTAATAAATCTATTGATAATAGTGAGTCACTATTATCTAGAGGTGGGTACAGACGGCTCTCCATAAGCTGTGTGAGAGTAAGTAAAAAATGTATGTTTTGAAGTAAGACGGAACGATGTTTCAATACAGGTTGCCTACCGACTATTGCCCAATAATTTATTCAATCAATTAAGAAATAGTTTTATAAAATATATATTGTTTAAGAAATATCTTTTACAATAGGGAGAGATACACCAAAAAACATAAGAATAATAATACCAATAATAATAATAATAATAATAATAACATAAATAATGATGATAGCAATAACAATAATTACAACAACAACAACTATATGTATTCCCACTTTATGTAAAATTAAACCATTTAGAAATTGGTAACAAATAAGTAACCACCCCCCCCCTCCACCCAGCTTTATCATTGGCATCTTTATTGTATTCAGTGTCCGACTAAAAAAAAATTAAATCAAGTAAATAATTGTTTATTAGTTCTCCGATATGAACAATTTAGGCAAATTATTCGGAATTTCCAAAAATCTAATTCTAAAATCTAAACTAAAGCTAAACCATGAAAAAATTTACAAGCGGTTTACAATTCAAGTCGAGCGGTAAATGTAAAAGATCAAAAGATTTATATTTATAAACCGACCTCAAAAAGGAGGATGGTTCTAAATTCGTCTGTATTATTTTCACCTCAGAACTCCGTCATTTATGAACCGATTTTGAATTTATTTTTAAAGGGTTTACTCATTCATAATGGGAAAATAAGAAAATGTTTTTAAAAACCGACTTTTAAAAAAATTTTTACAAAAAAAACCAACCCCAAAAAAAAATTTTACAAAAAAAAACACAAAATGCATGTATAAAAAACTGAAAATCTGTTAAGAAAAAATGCATTAAAAAAACAAAAAACGGAAAAAAAAATGTGTTAAAAAAAATGTACTAAAAGTAAAAAATAAAAATTCACTCCGAAAAAAAATTTTTACAAAAAAAAAAACAAATTGAATGTAAAAAAACCTGAAAATCTGCTATGAAAAAAAAATGCACTAAAAATTAAAAAAAAAAACAAAAAAAAAACTGATAAAAAAATGTGTTATAAAAAAATGCACTAAAAATTAGTAGGTCGTTTAGTACGTCTACCCATATTCTGACAAATAAAATCAGTTATAGAACTTGAAAGTCACTAAAAAGCGAGAAATAAAAAATATTTTGACAAAATGGAAACCCGACTTCAAAAATCAAATATTCTAAAACAAAAAATGCACTAAAAAGTAAAATATAATTGCATATTCTTGTGTCAATTTTAGTTCACCTAAGCAAAAATTTTTAAATATATAAGTACAATTATTGTTATTTTTGGAGGTGGTGTCCAAATTTTATGTAAATTTCTCTATGCTGACACCGCCTCAAATTTTTGCTTAGGTGAACTAAAATTGACACAAGAATATGCAATAATTTTTTACTTTTTAGTGCATTTTTTGTTTTAGAATATTTGATTTTTGAAGTCGAGTTTTCATTTTGTCAAAATATTTTTTATATAATTTATATAACATTTATATTTTATTCATACCCAAATATATTAAAAATGTACATTTTATGTCCCAAATTACCAGCCCAAAATTCCAGAGTATGTATTCAATGTATTGTATGTATTGTATACTTTGAATAATAGTGACCATAAAAAAGAGTTGGTATTGTTATATTTTTTTTCAGAAAATATGCTATCTCTCTTCCTACCTCTCACTCAGAGCAGAGTGCGGGAAAAGTTTGCCCACCAATGGATAATACTTTATTATACTGGATTCATGCTGAGTTGACATTTCAGGAATTTACGAATTTACCCTTGGCAATATCATTTATTTATATTAGATTCTATTGTTGGGGATTTTTGTAACAAAACTGAATTGAAATCTTTTTATTTAAAATAAAATATACTTTCTGGTTTTTTCACAATCATTAATTACTTTTTATTTTATAAACTAGGCTCTTACACTTTATATTTTATCAACTAATGTGTTTTTCTTTTGATATCTAGATTGGAGAAACCCCTAGCAATGCCTACCACCGTCATCGCGGTGGCCCCTAAGAAGAAAATGCGTCAAGCAACTCCAGACTCAACAACATCATCACCATCATCACCGTCACCACCATCACCATCACCGGCACCATCAGCGATCTCCAGCAATACCAGTACCACCACCAATGACAGAACCAATGGAAGGAGATTTCCGTCGGACAAAAAACGAGAGGAAACCACGACGAGGAAGGTTGGAAAGTACCGCTTCCAAAAAAGCAGCAATTTAAGTGTCGAATAGATACACCACATTGATCGACATCAACGATCAAGCTGCCCCAACAGCCACCATCCTAAAACAAAAGAAACCCTCGCCCATAGTTATCCACATGGGTCTCACGAGCTTCGCTAAAATTCCCGCACTCAAGACATACGTGACAGCAACGGCATCCCAAGTAGCAGGAGCGAGGCGCATGGCCACTCAGGGTGAGGCGTAACGCCGCCCACCACCATCATTGGTGGGCGGCGTTGCCAGGGATTTTCCGGCCCTCCTTCACGCACAAGATGGCAACGCCCCTAGCAGAGGCCCCAGCGGATGACAGCTCAGCGGATGACAGCTCAGCGGATGACAGCCCCAGCACCAAGAACAAAGTTTGTGCCATCACCACACCAAAAGTGAACCCGTGGACAACTAGGAAGCCATCAACAAATGAGATAATTGGGATCCTGCCTACTGCCCCCCTCTCCCCAACAACCCATTTTTTGCGTCCATCCTAGACTCACCACTCTCTTCGTCTTCATTGGGAAGGGCAAAAGCCCCAAACCTGAACTTGATTTCATGGAACTCCTGAAACTCAGGATCGACGTGGAAGTTGCATAGAAATCTTGCACATCGAATTCTGAAAAACTTCTTTAGTTTTTCCAGATGGCTGCCCATTTATTCGAAAATGGCATTCCATCCTTCAAATTCTAGGTCCCAAATCCGATTCTAGCAATGGAACTACCAAAGTCTCCTGCACAAACATCCCGAGGTTCACTCATTCCTCCAACAGCAGCAGGTCCATGTTGCAGCCATCAGCAAAACATGGTTAAAGCCGGATAAGAAATTTAGAGTCCCTGGATTCAATACCTATCGCCGCGATCGAGCCACCAGAAATGGTGGTGGGGTCCCTCATCTTGTTCGACACGATGTCAAACATTCTTTATTGCCTCCCGAAGATGGTAGTCTCGAAGCCATCTCTATTCTTATCTCGCCCAATTGTGGTAATTATAAAGTTACATCTTTATATAACCCCACCGATAGACCCTTACAGGAAATGGATATTTATCGTATTATGAGAACTCATGATCGCGTCATGAACATGGGTGTTCACATATCTTGGAACTGTATGTCTAACAATTCCAACGGAAGCCCCTTCTGTGCACAATTTCTCAAACGTAACTTCTTGTTGCGTATTCGGAGGAACCCACCTAATACCCAGACGCTGCTCGGCACCCGCTGCAAACCATCGATTTAGCGTTACTAAATACTGTGACCTCATGTCGGATTTAGAAGTTCACCTGGATTTGCAAAGCGATCACCGCCCCATCACTTTCAGTTTGGGTGAAATGAGGGGCGCTGCAACTTTTGAATGACCATTTGAACTTTGAGAAGGCAGACTGGAAGCTTTTCAAAGAGGAAAGCCAGAACCTTCGGCTATCGACTTAACTTAGATGATGACACACTAAGACTAATACGGACTCTTTACAAACAAACTACGTAAACTTTGGCTGAAAGAGTTAGGCTGCCGGAGCTTCATGACGCCGTTAAGCGAATGTCAGCTGACATTCGAGTAAAAGTCAGGCGCACCAGAGATGAAATATGGGACGAGAGGATTTTGGCTCTGACCACTCGTGGCAATAATATATGGAAAATTGCAAGGGGTTTGCGTAAACGTTCCAACAGACTGCCCCTTCTATCGTCAGCAAACGGGTACCTCTACTCAGTTTCCAACAAAGCCCAACTTCTTGCTGATACCTTTTCTAAGGCGCACAGCTTATGTGATGGCGACGAATACCACGATGAAGAAACTGTCCGGCTGGTCTCCGAATACTTCGAAAAATATTCGTTCTTCCGTCATTAACCCCATCGATGTCGAATACGTATCACCTCATGAGGTTTCAAATATCTTAAGGAAACTTAAATGTAGGAAGGCTCCTGGTGATGATGGTGTTACTAATGTTGTGCTCCGCTATCTTCCTCGGAAGACGGTAGGGCAGCTCAGTTATATCTATACTGCATACAGCATACTGGTTATTTTCCTGACCTCTGGAAATCCGCTAAATTTTTAGCGCTTCCGGAGCCGGGGAAGCAACTAAAGTCACCCTCAAGCTACCGACCCATCAGTCTGCTGCCATCTCTCGGCAAGGTCATGGAGAAAGCAGCTTTGAACCGGCTGCAGTCGCATGAAGATATCCATCCCCCAAGCAGCCTATCCCCCAACAGGTCGAACCATTCAACAGTAATTCAGCTTCACCGACTCACTGACCACATTGATACCGGATTTTACTGGAATAAATCCATAGGCATGGTCCTCTTGGACATAGAAAAAGCCTTCGATACGGTTTGGCACGATGGACTTATCCACAAACTCTCCAAACTCGATATACCAACCTATATCCTGAAATTCCTGATTTCATATTTATCAAACCGAAAATCACAAATTCATATTCAGTATAGTAAATCGAACGTGTCAAATCTGGTGTACCTCAATGGTCCTTGCTTCAATTTCGGCTCTTTTTATATTATATAAACGATATCCCGAAGGATCGAGCTACCGAAACAGCCCTCTTCGCCGACGACACGGCAATCTTTTTCTCTTCTTGACAACCAAAAGCTATTTCGAGTTGTCTCCAATCCCGACTATGCATGCTTGAAAACTATTACAAGGAAATTCAAGAAAAATCCCAAGAAGGCTCAGTACGTTTTGTTTACTAGGAGGAATAAATTTTCCTCCAACCCACTTAAATTGAAGATGTTTAACACTGAAATCCGGCATACTCAATGTGTTGAGTATCTGGGAATAACTCTTCAAAGGCAGTTGAATTGGGCACAAACCGCCAAAAGGCGTCTTGACCTTGGAAACGCATCTTTTGCAGGGCTGTACCCGTTACTCAACACCTAGAGCAAGCGGGACAATATGGTCAAACGTTGCTCCTTCGCACCTTGTGAAAATGCAACAATTTCAAAATCGTTGTCTTCGGATGATTTCGAAAAAACCCCTAAGATGTCCTTCTGAACCTCTCCACGTAGAAACTGGACATCCTACTATCCGCAAATTTATCCAAACTACCTCCAAATCCTTTGTCCAAACTTCCCGCGAAAATCCTTTCCCGGAAATCAACGTACTGGGTCAATTTGACCCGATTACGTTGCTCTTCGGGAAAAGATTCCGCATGCCACATTTCGATTACAACTAATACTGTTGTTTTTTAAATTGTATATATTTTTATTTTTCTCATGTTTTACTATTTAAGTTTAGTTTTAAGGATGGCCTAACCATCCACTTAGTTATAAGTGAAAAATGAAATCAATGGTTTTTTAAACAATATTTTTCCATTTTGTTAAACGATGTAAAAACATAAAAAGATGTTAATTATTGGTAAGGTCTAGGCTAGGTACTATAGTTTGTAAGTTGAAATAATATTACTGTAACTCGAAGATAATAATAAACTCATAAATACATACAATCATAGAGCAGCAAAATTTCCTATGTTAATTTTATCAAAACAAAAATGCAAAAATTTTCCATTTTCCAATATAAATTTCGTGGTTTGATAATTTTCCTTTCGGTTTTGGCGCTAAATCTAACTGTATGCCAAACATTAACTTTTAAGCACTTATGGTCAAGGCCCTGGAACTATGATTATGTGATTTGTGGGCGTTCCCGCTATTTTACGGTTTATGAATGCGAATAACTGTTTAATCATAAAATTTCCAATTCGCCCCCTTTACCCAGATCAGTTTATTGTATTATAAATACGTATTTCGACTACAATGTAGTCATCATCAGTATAAATTAGCTAGTCGTACTTTTCTCTTTGACAATTAGAAATAGATATAAAGTCGTGATTAATAGACAAAAAACAAATAAATAGAAAATTAACTAGATTAAAATATACTTGATTTAAAATTTAATAAATTTTAAATTAAATTGAAATTACTCTTGTTAAAATTTCCTTCATTCACATTTATTCCTGTTAATTTTACTCTTGTTACTAATTTGTTGACAGTTTCGTGAAACTGTCATCAAATTATAATACAAAAAACTGATCTAAGTAAAGGGGGCGAATTTGAAATTTTATTTCAAAAACCTAGAGTTCTCACTAATTATCATTCGATAATATAATGTTTAACTGTTTAATCGTTTATTTCTTAACGGTGGTCTCTTATAATTCCCTAAATAGCTTATATTCGAAAAATCTGCATTCTTGCTCGTTTCGTTTAGAAGATATTTCTGGGTCAAATCTGCTCTGATTTGACGTGTAGTAATAGTACTGTAAGTGCGAAGGCAAGGCAAAAAACCCCTTAAACTCGGTCTGTCGCAATACGTGCTCTGGATATGTATTTATAAAGTAAAAATAATTGTTCTAGGAGTTGGGACAAAATTTTAAATTTAATTTAGTTGATCATTTATTACTGATTAAGCTAATTATCGATTTGATACAAAAAGAAAAAGAAATAACTTGAAACCGACAGGACAAATCGGAAAACTTTAATTTTTTCATTGCAACTCTCCGGAAAATCGGAAAAACACACCCCAAAATTACGTTTTTCTGTTCTATACATGCTAGAAAGATGAAATTTTCATCAATCGACCCGAAATAAAGTCAAATAAACAGAAAACTTTAAAAAAATGTCATAACCTACATCGAAACTCCCGAAAATAGGAATAATACACCTAAAACTGCCTTTTCACATCTATTGATGTTAAAAAGATCGGGGTTTTTCCATTCAACGTGGAACAAATTAAAAAAAACAGAATTATTTGAAAAAATTTAATTTTTCCATCACAACTCTTCGCATTTGGGAAAAACACCCCTACAACCACCACTTTTCTTTTATACATGCTAGAAAGAAGCGGTTTGTTGCATTCGACGATAGCTACAAACTAAGGAGGTATTTCGAAGAGCTTTAAATTTTTCAATTTTTTTTAATTTTTGAAGCTACCCTTTGAAAATCTATTCATGCTGGAAAGATGGGATTTTCACCAATCGACCTAAAATAAAGTCAAACTAACATAATACTTTGAAAAACTTCGTTTCGCATTTCCACCGAAAATGGGAAGAACACCCCTCAAATGCCTTTTTTACTTCTATTCATGTTACAAAGGTTTCGCATTTCCACCGAAAATGGGAAAAACACCCCTAAAAATGACTTTTTTACTTCTATTCATGTTACAAAGATTAGGTATTTTTTATTCAACTTGGAACAGATTTAAAATAACAGAATTATTAGAAAAACGTAATTTTTTCCATCGCAACCCTTCGCAAATAGAATAAACACCCCTTAAACCACCCCATTTCTTCTATATATACTAGAAAGATACTTTTTTTTTCATTCGAAGCTTAATAGCTACAAATTAAGTAGGTTATTCAGAAATTTTTGATTCTTTTATTGCAACCCCCCGGAAAATCGGAAAAACACCCCCCAAAATAACGTTTTTCAGTTCTATACATGCTAGAAAGATGGAATTTTCACCAATCTAACTGTAATAAAAGTTCCTGTAATGCAGCCCCCCCTTTCCTCGGAAATGGGAAAAAAAACTTAAAACTGCCCTTTTCACTTAATCATGCTACAAAGATGGGATTTTCACCAATCGACCCAAAATAAAGTCAAATTAACAGAATTTCATAAACTACATCGCACCCCCCCCCCCAAAAAAAAAGGGGAAAAACACCCCTAAAACTGCCCTTTTCACTTTTATTCATGTAAGAAAGATCGGGTTTTTTCTATTCAACGTGGAACAGGATTATAATAAAAGTATTATTTTAAAAACGTAAATTTTTCCATCGCAACGTCCCTACACCCCTGCGAGTAACCAGGCCTGGGTGTGCTCAAAAGCTACTGGAAGAAATCTAGAGAGAACGCATAAACACGGTTAGAAAATACTCCTGATCCATTTGCAAGAAGCACTGTCACAAACAGGTCACCTAGAAGAACAGCATCGGAAAGAGACATCTTCTACACCCCGGAAACTCCACCCCGCAGAATAAAAGAAAACCGTAAGGAGAAAGCCACCTGCAAAAAGTATTTGTGTCGAGAACAACCTTCTAAAAGTGGCACGAAGGATGGAAAGATTTTGCAAAAGCCTTGGCGATAACTCAAACACTAAAAAGGAGATGAGAGACATTAGTGTGCCGTAAGAACCCTTGTGTCACAAATGTTGCTCGAAAGAGAACAAACTACGCCTTGCACGGAACAGATAAAATTACTGCTCTAGGTGTCACTACATCGCCGGAGGCATGCAACACAAACATATATGTCGCTGCATGAAACGAGCCAGAAACACAAACAAATAAAAATGTCGGGATAAATGAAAGTGAAGCGGAAAAGGACGGTACAAGGCAACTACAGGACGCCAACACACAGACAGATAAATCTAAAGGATCTCAGCTACAAATAATTGCAGGTTTACACGAAATACTCAACAAAGAGGACAATCGAGAAAATCTAGTCCAGAAGACAAGAAAGAAGACATTCTCGTCCATGTACAGCAAAAAAACACAGTGATGCTAATTGATGTGTCATCCGAAGCCGAAATAGCCATCGAGAATGAAATACAAATTCCTAAGCAAATTCAACCTCTTATCCAGGGCACAGAAGAAAACTTGGAACGGGAGTATCACGTTCACACATATATAATGGGAATTGATGGGGAGTCTATCATGTTCACACATATATAGTGGGAATTGATGGATCGAAGGATGGATTAAAAAAATGACAGAAGAAACCCTAAGAGTTTTTTCGAAACTCTTCGAAACTACACCGGAAATTTTCCTGAAGGAAAAGGAATGTGCCTTCATGCTCGGAACATCCCACCAAAACCTGGAAACTCCAATCCAGAAAGTCTTGGAATACTTTGGACACAAAACGAACACCAAGGTCGATTAGGCTTCAGGAGACAGTGGTGGAAAATGCTGTGGAGATGAAAAACAATAGGCCATTAATAGGCAGCGAAATGTCTAAACAAGAAAGATATAGCATGCTTTAAATGTGAACACCGCGATCACATAGCGAAATATTGCATGTACCTGATATGTAATTCACATGAACACAGAATGGACAGTATGCTATGCCCAGTGTATGCGAGATATATCAACGAGAGAAGGAGTAGAAGGAGAGGACTCGAGAAGGATCGACGAGTGGACCTACAATGAGCATAAAATCTCTGCAGCTTAATTCAGTGAGAAGCGCTGTGGCGATGACTCATGATGTTGATATACTAGCTATTTCCGAACCGAATACTAAAACAACCGAATACTACGCAAGGAAGGATGGTTGGAAGACAAATTTAGAGATGTCGCTATCAAACTAATAAACCAATTACTCGACATAAGGTTATATTTGGATTAAAGTGTGCGAAATAACTTAAAGGCCAAGAAATGGGTAGATTAGCATGATACTTAAATAATTAGTTATTTCAGAAATCACCAGTTCAGCTAGTTTTTATGACTTTGCGAGAGAACTAATTAATCGATTTTAATTTCCGACGCGCCAATTGTTTGTCTTGTTGATACCTATAAAAGTGGTCCCTTTGCTTTTTTCTGTCAAATTCACAGTTTCGTCACAAACAACCTCTTTTTTCTGTTTCACCAACTTTGAACGCGTTGCAAAAAAAAGGGTGGTGAAACAACCCTACAAGAATATGTAATTCGGAAATATTACGGAGAAGTGTCATAAAAATGCCTCTTTTTGAACCCATTTCCTGTACTATTACTATTCATGCAACATCTCACCTAATTGCGAAATAAGTGAGTTTGAACGTTTTCTAGATAGACTCCAAGGCAGTATAAAGCAAGTGGGAGCCAAGTGCATAGTAGGTAGAGACTTCAATGCTAAATCTATTATATGGGGTAATGAAGTTGGCGATAAGAGAGTAACTATTCTTCTAGACGGGATTGCAGGTAATAATCGGATACTGCAAAACCAAAGGAACGAACCAACCTTTAAGAAAGGCACCAGCCACTCAATAATTGACGTCACGTTAGCATCTACAAACATGGCCAAAAAGATGGTATCAGGCGTTTTGATCCCTGGACAAAATATCTTAGGACAAAATAACCCCAAGACAAAACATCCCCACGACAAAATATCCCCGAAGAAAATATGGCCGGATAAAATATCCCCAAGACATAATATCCACAGACAAAATATCCCCGGACATGATGTATTTATAGTGTAAGATATTTAATGTATTTCTAGAAATAAATGGGAATAATTTATAATTTTCTTCCCATGATGAAGATGATGATGATGATGATGATGATGATGATGATGATAATGATGATGATGATGACGATGATGATGAAGCGGTCCTGGGGCGAAACCCCGGTGGGGGTTGGATTGGGTTGGTTTATTCCAGATGAGAATAAATAGTATTATCTAGAGCACGGTAGTGCGTAAGGCCGAGATTTAAGGGAGACATTCGGACTTTTCACTACAGTGTACTACACCTTAATTCAGAGTCGTTTTTTAGGTGCTGTATCTTTTGAACGAAAAGAGCTACAGTGTTGATATTTCGAATATAGATACTTTACGGAATTATAAGAAACAATTTTTTCAATCAACGTTAACGAATTAACCGTTAAAAAGTTATTTCACTTCAAAAACTCAAAATTCGCGGGAACGCCTACAATTCTTGGTAACTAATAGATCAATATTCTACGATACTTCCAGATATGCTGTAAAGTTGATATTTGGCATGTAGGTAACTGTAGTACCCAAACCGACGGGAAAATTGCGAAAACTGGAAATTTGTATCGGAAAAAAGGAAATTTTTACAATTTTCTTTTAATTAAATTAGCATTAGAACGCATATATTTATCTTATTTGTAGATATTTTTATAGAGACCTATCTGATTGGATGACACTTAGGTATTTTAATATTGATTGTATTAGACCATTAAAAACTAAACAGCCATGTAGAAAACACAATGAACTATATTATCACTAAAAATTTCTTTAACCTATAGTAGTGAATTGGCTTGTTGTATACAGCAGTTGGCATATAGCATTTAAAAGTTAAACAACGTTAGTTAGAATCAGTAATTGGATGGGTGACCATTGTGTACAGATTTTTTTTTGCAATTTTGTAATAAACATTAATTTATATTCTCATTTTAACTTTTCGATTATATTTTGCATTGATCAATTACTATTTATTAACTTCAATTGTTTCAGTGCAACCCCCCGGAAAATTGGAAAAACATACTCCAAAATTATGTTTTTCTTTTTTATAAATGCTAGAAAGATAGAATTTTCACTAATCGACCCGAAATAACGTTAAATTAACAGAATATTTTGAAAAATTTCATTACCTATATCGCAACCACACCGAAAATGGGGAAAACATCCCTAAAACTGACCTTTTCACTTCTATTCATGATAGAAAGATCGGTTTTTTTCCATTCGACGTAGAACAGTTTCAAAATAACAGAATCATTTGAAGGAAGAAAATTTTTCCATCACAACCCTTCGAACTTGGTAAAAACACCCCCAAAACCAACCTTTTTGTTCTATACATACAACATGATGCAGTTTTTTGCAATCGACGCTTAATAGCTACAAATTAGGAAGTTATTTCGGAAAACTGTAAGAAAATGTAAGAAAAAATTTGGTTTAAATTTATTTCGTAAGTTTTCCCTTAGTATGTTTTTAAAATTTTACATAACGCGTCAAGTTATTTTTCCTGATGATTTCAAATATTTTAAAACTTGCCGCGTTATATAAAATTTTAAAAACATACTAAGGGAAAACTTACGAAATAAATTTCAACCAAATTTTTTCTTACATTTAATCAATTTACCCCTCATTAATTACTTTAGTTAATAGTTTACCGAGCTATTTACTTTGCAAATAGCTCGGCTCTTTAATGGGATATCATCACTTTTCAAAAAGCAACTATTTTCTGAAGTCTAGAGCTATTTACTTTGTAAATAGTTCGGTCCTTTCTTCCATATCATCACTTTTTAAGAAGCAACTATTATATAAAATCTAGAGCTATTTACTTTGTAAATAGCTCGGTCCTTTCTTCCAGATCATCACTTTTTAAGAAGGAACTATTACATTAAGGATTTTCCCGAAAACTCGGCCCTTTCTTACATTTATGTTGTTGGTCGAATTTATTATTATTGTTTATTATTATCATGATTATTATTATTATCATTAATATTTATTATTATCTAAATTATTATTATTTATATTCTTGTTGAATGTGTAGTTTAGCGGTTTTTGATATTTAATATATGTGTAATAAACTCAGCTCTGGCTAGAGTCTATTTTTTTTTTTTGAGGAAATTTTGTCCGGGGATATTTTGTCATGGGGATATTTTGTCTTGGGGATATTTTATCCGGGGATATTTTGTGTTGGGGATATTTTGTTTGGGGATATTTTGTCAAGTAGTCAAATATCATGCAACCAAAAAGATCTGCAACTGACAAGTCCTAGAAGAAGAAATTCTGAGTGACCTCATGATATCTATTATGAAGTGAGCGATGATTCCAAAAAAAGCAGGAACAGTAGCGAAGAGAAAATTTTGGGTTGGAAAATAGACAGTAATAGCATGGAAATATTTGCACAAAATTTAAAAAATGGAATGACAATCAGAAAAAGCAAGTTTGGACTACTAACGGCACAAAGTTTAGTCAAAAATGTACACATGTACAAAAGCTTGCAATAACTCGTTTGTCGCAAAAAAGAGGCCTTCAGAAGACAACAAGCATATTGATGGAACGAGGAATTAGCAAATCTACGCAAAACCTGCCAGGGAATATACTTATGACAAAAAGATAGACATAACGCTGACTACAAATCGCATGAATCGTACTAAAGACCGCCATCTCCAAGTTGAAACAAGCTGCATAGACGAAAATTTGTGATGAAAAAGACGAAGATATAAGGGGAATCGGCTACAAGATCGTTATAAAGGAAGCCAATATGTACCCTAGAATCAAGCTACATGATGTAAGACAGATGGAGATTGCGAAGAAACTTTTCCTAAGTACCTAAACGACACACAAAAATTCTTTACGCAGGAGCTGCGTCAGCTTAACAAATTTCCTTAAAATACTTAAATCACTCTCTAGCGGTCAGAATTTTAGTGTGATCGAAATGAAATATAATATCTGATATGACTTTAGTATTTGCAAAAATTAAATTTATTAATAGCCCAAAAAAAAAAACGGTATATCTTTATAATTAACGGTATATATTTATAATTTATAGTTACTATGGAAACGACAATCAAAATTTTTTACAATAAAATATATTTTATGTATTCGTATAAAACAAACACAAAATATTAAATAGCTCTCTTTATATTAGAATAATCGAAAAATGTAGAAGGAGTAAAGTTGTAGAAAATCAAGTTTGCTACAATTCAATACTTGATCATTTTTCTCAAACTCTAATGTGAACACGGATATTTAGAATTTTAACTTTCAATCTTTAATTGTAAAAATTTCTGTAAATATTAGTGTAACCGAAAAATGATAAGAAACAAAATTACAGTAAAACTTAGTACCTACAATTTAACTCCTGATAAAATTTTCAATTTTTCAAATATTAAGGAAGATAGTCAAATTTTTTGTGTTTACCCCTCGCTCTAAACCCCCTTTCCCCTCGTCCGATATTAACCATTAACGAACTTGACCTTTAGAATACCAAAAGCGCCTCAAATACCAAATTTCATTCCTACCGGAATAAAACTGTGACCGCTAGAGAGTCCACAGACATTTAAAAAAGTACATATGTATATATGTATATATGTATATATATATATATATATATATATATATATATATATATATAAATAATCGAAAAATGTAGAAGGAGTAAAGTTGTAGAAAATCAAGTTTGCTACAATTCAATACTTGATCATTTTTCTCAAACTCTAATGTGAACGGATATTTAGAATTTTATACAAATTTTAGCGATAATGATTTTTAACATTTAATAAGTAGGATCGATGGACATTTGAAGAAATTTTTACGAAATTCGAGCATTGGTGCAAAAACAAGAGCTGCAGTTCCTTTGGAGGAAATTAGCTAAAAAGGAAGTTATACCACCTACAATTGAACCTGAAGAGCTAACAACAGCAATTTCTCAAATAAAGAAGAAAAAGGCAGCTGGTCCAGATAGAATACCGCCAGAAGTGATAGGCAGCAGCTCTATCAGAACCTGACACCCTTCTGCAAGTTTTGAATACACTTCTACAAAAGGGAATTTTTCCTCTTATAAACCTCGGCATTGAGGAACAAAATCGTCCAACAGGAAGACTCTTGCGAATGTGGCACATTCGATTCGATCTTGTATGCTGCGCCCATATGGAGCCAAGCTACCAAATGGGAAAAATATAGGAGCCTCATAGCAGGAGTGCAACGAAGGATGGCAGTTAGGATATGCTGCAGTTTTCGAACTATATCTACGAAAGCTGTATTGGTACTGGCCGGAATTCCACTCATTGTATCCAAATTAAAAACAGCTGTCTTCAGTACCAAATTGCCAAAGGGATAGAAAACAACGCTGACTGGGAGATACTTACCGAATGGCAGCGAAAATGGGCAACAGAAACCGAAAAAATTCGTTACGCAGGAGCTGCTTCAACTTAGCGAATTTCCTTAAAATACATAAATCTCTTTTTAGCGATCACACTGTTAGTCTGATCAAACTGAAATGTTGTATATGATTTTAGTATTTGCAAGGCCAATTTTTTATTAATAAATGACATACGTCAAGGGGAAATGGCGGCATAAAGAAAGAAGAAAACACAAAATACAAAATATCTCTCTTAATATTAGAACAATCAAAAAATGTGTAAGAAATAAAGTTGTAGAAAATCATGTTTGCTACAATTCATCACCTTATCATTTTTCTCAAACTCTAATATGTACAGAGATAGTGAGGAATTTAATTTTCAATCTTAAACGGTCAATATTTCGGTAAATATTAGCGTAACAGAAAAAATGATAAGAAACAAAATTACAGTAACACTTAGTACCTACAACTTTATTACTTATAAATTTTTCGATTTTTCGAATATTAAGGGAGATATGTGAAATTTTGTGTTTACCCCACCCTCTAAACCCCCCTTTCCCCTTGTCCGATTTTACCCATTAACGAACTTGATCTTTTGAATACCAAAAGCGCCTCAAATACCAAATTTCATTCTGATAAAATGAAAACTGTGACCGCTAGAGTGATTACAGACACATATATATATGTATATATATATATATGTCTATATATATATATATATATATATATATATATATATATATATATATATATGTCCATAGATATATATATATATATAAATTTTACAGATGGTGATTTTTGACATCTACTAGGTAGGATCGATGGACATTTGAAAAAATTTTTGCGAAATTTTGACTTCGGTACGGGACCAATAGAGCTCTATTTCCTTTCAGGAAATTCGCAAAATTTGTACCTCTGCCAATTGCTGATTGGACATGGATGGTTTAATAGCTATCGGAAACGCTTCCACCTCAACGATAGTGATTTGGGCCGATGATGCATAGTGGTTGAAGATGCAAACCACATGTTCTTTTACTGTGAAAAGTGGTGATCGTTAACAGAAGCAGCACATAATACAGCAGGCCTCACATTAACTAGTCAAACTGTGAGAAATTCATGCTTATTAGCCAGGATACGAGGAATATTATGGACATCCTTGTGCTAAATATCGTACAAGAGCGGAGCAAGGAAGAAACGGAAACAGGCTGAATGAAGTAAGACTTCTCTTTTTCCGAAGTAATGCTCTCCTGGAAAATGAGAAGTTAAGACAGGAGGTATTAGTCAGTAGGAGTCTGACACTACCCCAGAAGAATTTCCTGCTCTCAAGACAAAATAATTAAATATATATATATATATATATATATATATATATATATATATATAGTAGTTATATTACAACAATAAACTATTTAAGTGAAACAAAAATAATTATCATTTATGTATCATTTAACGCTATGGATTAATATATATATAAATTAAGTATAACTCACCATTATTTATTTAAAACACCTCAAAATCTAATCGTTTGATTTTGGTATTTATTTCTTCCGGTGCCGAATTATATTTTATAAATTTCCTGTTCTTTTGAATTTGACGGGCAGCGGTATAAGCTCTACTTTAGAAATCTTATTCCGTACAATTATTCGACCATAAGATTCGAATCTAAAAGATGAATTTAACTGTCTGAAATTTATGGAATAGTACCAAATTGAGAACTTTTTGTAAAAATATTTAAAATACTCTCTCTTGCATTTTTGCTTTAACTTGGAATGGTTAGAAGTTTCCGATCTCGGGAAATTTATTATATTTTAATCCGATATTAGGAAGCAATTCAATTGTTAATTAAATTATTTATAAAAAAAAATTAATGGGGCGGTTGATTGACTAAACTATCGGTGTATGGACTAGAAAGAAATAACGGCTATGCTTTTGAAGGTTTTCTGCAGTTTCCCTTCACGAACTCCAGATATCGGCATAGTTCCTATCAAAGTCGGCTGCAGCCGCACAACTACCAATTCCTTCTCTGCATAAGCATTCCTGATCCTCCACTCACAATACAATTAAAAAGTGTGATGCATTCGAGTATGAAAATAAAATAGTGAAAAGTACTGTAGCGTAACAAAAAAAATTATTAGAAGTTGTTCGAAAACAAAATAATTTAATATTTTTTGAAGTTCATGAATCTACGGATGATAGCTATGAATGTCTAGAATACACCCTTCTTTATCTATTTAACAAAGTAATGTCAGTAGAACTGGTCAGAGATAATTTGAATTATGTCCGACGGATTGGTCAGCGAAATGAGAAATAAGACCGGTGGCGGAATCATTCATACAAAATTATTTTCGTCCACGCTGTGAGTCAATATCAACTCAGTCATCAATTTAATCAACAAAATAAATCGGTGCCGCGACTTGTTGTTCTAGGACAAAAAAACTACGACAAAATAAGATTTGCTAAAACAACCTCGTAAGAAAATAACCTGGAGTATAATAACCTGGTAATAAAATAACCTATAAACTTATAAGAAAATAACTTCGACTATAATCACATCGTAACAAAATAATCTGAACAAAATTAACCTTGTATCAAAATAACCTGAACAAAAATAACATCGTGTTTGCTGAGTTTTTTAATCCACGGACAAAATACCCGCTTTAAAATATTCATAGGAAAACATCCGACTATAAAATATCCGTTTACAAAAATATTCGTAGACAAAAATATCTGCAGACAAAATATCCGTCGAAAAAATTATCGCAGATTTCCAACCCTATCCACAGAGTACTACAATCTTTCACTTCATCGGTTATACCCCGAGTTGGTCGCGTTTGCGTGTTTTTGGGTCCCGAACTAGAAGGGGTTCTATATATTTGAGATACAGTATCAAACATTATTGAAATTAAAAAGGTAACTATTACAATCAAGTACTACAAGCTTCCGATTGTAGTACTTTTACGATTTCACGATTCCATGGTTCCAGTTGAATTGTTTAGGTTATTTTGTTACGAAGTTATTTTAGTGGAGGTTAATTTGTTACGATGTTATTATGGTCGAGGTTATTTTGTTATAAGTTTATTTTACTCAAGGTTATTTTGTTACCAGGATATTATAGTCAAGGATATTTTGTAACGAGGTTATTTTAGTGGAGGTTATTTTGTCGGAGTTATTTTGTCTGAGGGCAATATGTTACGGAACCAATAAACCAGGTTGTAATTATAAACAGGATGGATAGGAGACCACAAATATTGTAAGATAGTAGGGTAAAACATATCAGATATTCAAAGTAAATTGTATGATTTGGAATTTAGAGACTATTTAAAAAAATTTTAAATATTTCTGTTGTTCAAAACCTTTTTATATGAAAAAAATGTAATGAGTTTAAGAAAATATAGTCTGAATACCAGTTAGAATTTACGCATGCAGCTAAACAATCAAAATATGGTAGGGCTAACGAATATTCTATCTGCGCAATTAAAAGAGATTTGCTTCGTAAAAATATTGTTAAGTTTAGGAATCTTTCGGGATATGTTGTTATTGAAATCAAAACAGAATCATATCACTTTTGTGTAGTCCCAACTTAAATTCTAACCAGGAGGATTTTAAAAAACTTTGTGATTTAATTGAAGCTCAACTAGAGTTAGAGCTTGTGTTAATGGGCGACTTTAATTGCTGAACTGACAGTCACCAGATCATTCCAAAGGATTTGTTAACGGGTAGAATTTGTTTAATTGTGTAGACTCTAAAAGAAATTCTAAAGATGAGGTGATCATTTAAACGGACAACGGTTTTTATGTATGTTGAAAGATTTTAATTTTGCAATATTAAATGGACCTATCGAGAGTGACTCCAAGGGAGAGTACACTATTGTTTCGGGGGGCGGGGAGCTGATGCCTCAGTTATTGATTATTGTGTGGTTTCTATGAGCTTATGACCAAGTGAATATAATTTGAGAACACAACATGAACAGATCATTCCTCTTTTACCAAAGTTCAAGCGGAAACATCAATTTAAGGATGTATAAAGAAAATAAATTGATGAACTATTAAGTACAATTGATGAAGGCACGTATCCTCAGACGTCTGCAAAAATTGACTATGATTAAAAATAAAGTGGCCTATAATCATGATATGCACTATACGAAAGTCCATTAATTATAAAACGGATTGGTTCGATAGTGAGTGTCATAAAATGCGTAACTACTTGTTCAAACTATTGCATATATTTAGGAAAATGAACTCTGGAACAGTTAAATTTCATTATTTGAATATCAGAAAACAATATAAAAAAATTCTTTACGCAGGAGCTACTTCAACTTAGCGAATTTCCTTAGAATACATAAATAACTCTCTAGCGGTCACAATTTTAGTCTGATCAAAATGAAAAGTCGTATATGATTTTAATATTTCCCAGTCCAATTTTATTTTAAATGACATACGTCGAGGGGAACGGAGGGGGGGGTATAAAGAAAGAAGAAAACACAAAATATAAAATATCTCTCTTAATATTAGAACAATCAAAAAAAGCGTTAGGAACAAAGTTGTAGAAAATTATATTTGCTACAATTCATCACCTTATTATTTTTGCTCAAACTCGAATGTGTACAGAGATATTAAGGAACTTAATTTTCAATCTTAAACCGTCAATATTTCTGTAAATATTAGTGTAACAGAAAAAATGATAAGAAACAAAATTACAGTAAAACTTAGTACCTACAACTTTACTACTTATAAATTTTTAGATTTTTCAAATATTAAGGGAGATATGTCTAATTTTGTGTTTCCCCCTCCCTCTTAACCCCCCTTTCCCCTTGTCCGATTTTACCCATTAACGAACTTGACTTTTTGAATATCAAAAGCGCCTCAATTACCAAATTTCATTCCGATAAAATGAAAACTGTGACCGCTAGAGTGATTACAGACACATATATATATATATATATATATATATATATATATATATATATATATTTATATATATATATATACGTCCATAGATATATATATATATATATATATATAAATTTTGCAGATGGTGATTTTTGACATCTATTAGGTAGGATCGATGGACATTTGAAGAAATTTTTGCGAAAATTTGACTTCGGCACGGGACCAATAGCTCTATTTCCTTTCAGGAAATTCGCTAATATGTGCAAATTAAAGAAAAACAGCATACTGAGACTATCATCGAAACATTTAATACAGTAAATGATTTCAAGAGTTTTTGGAAGTTAGCACGATATCTCAAAATAAAACATTTTCATTCGGAAGCATGTATATTAGCTTCATATTGGGTAAATTATTTTCTAAATTAGCTAAACCCCCGTTAGTTGCCTCCAGAATAGTTTATACGCAACCTATTATAAAAAATGATATTTTTGATGCCCCTTTTTGTATGTCAGTACTAGTGATTATTTTAAATCGAGCAAAATTAAATAAAGCGCCAGAATCAGATGGCATATATTATGAATTTTACAAAAATGCTTCTGAAAATTTTCTAGATAAATTATTGGTTTATTTTAATCATATATTTGGTAGTGGAAATATACCAAATAATTTTAAAGAGACAACAATTTTTCCCATTCATAAAAAGGGAATGATTAGTGAAGTAGCTAGTAATAGTAGTATATCTTTTTCCAACACTGTGAGTTAACTTTTTACAGGCCTCCTATAGGATAGAATCATGGTATGGGAAGACACTCGAAATATATTAGGCGAATATCAAGCTGGTTTTGAAAAGGCTATTCTATGGTTGGCAATGTTTTAACGCTAATTAGCTTAATCAAAATCAAATTAATCCATAAACGCCAAAAAGTATTTAATTTTTTGTAGATTTTGTAGATTGTATCGACCGATATTCTCTATTGTATAAGCTCTTTGAAATGGGCATGTGCTATAAGTTTATTAATATTTTAAGAAACTTATACGTAGGAACTTCCGCTTCGGCTTGGTGTCAGACAGGTTTAACCACATCTTTTGAAACAACCATGGGCATAAAACAAGGTGATCTTCTTAGCCCAATTTTGTTCTTCCTATTTATAAATGACCTTGAGACTAGATGGTGGTATTGAGTAGGAGAGACCCGTGTTAAAATGTTGGCTTATGCGGGTGATCTTGTACTATTATGATCAGGCAGATTAACTGTGCAAACAATTATAACTTTTCTAGAAAAATATTGCAACACTTGGAACTTGCAATTGAATTTAGATAAATCTAAAATTTTGATCTTAGGAAATAGTGGAAGGTCTGCTAAACACTAAAAATAGTTCTATCGGACAGAGAGTGCAAAATTTGTCATGTACTCCTTTAACAATATTATTTTAAATGCATACCCTTTTCTTCTAAATTAAATATTTTCAATGCAGTTCTTTGTTACGAAGCTCAAGTATGGGGATACCATAAATTTAATAATGTGGAAATAGTTTTGAAAATCTTTATTAAAAATTCTTCAATTTGCCTAGAAATACGCTGGATTTTCTCATTTATCTAGGAAGAGATCTCGTACCGCTATTTCTGTTTACTCTCAAACTCCACTTGCAATATATAGAAAGATGTCTCACTTTTCCGTCATATAGATATCCTTTCACTTTGATGAAGAAGATAATTGAAAACAAAATATTCTGGTATAATGAAGTCAATGAGATATGTAATAAATGTGATATTGATACGAATGCTTGTTACGAATTTTAAATGTAAGCAATTTTTACGCGACGTAATTATTAACGAATATAAAGTTAAATCATTAAATAGCATTAAACATCCTCTTTATAAAGAATAGCATGCAGGCAATAATTGTATTTATTATGACCAGAATTCCAATTTCATAAGCTGGACAATTAAAGTTAGGGTAGAACTCTTTTACTAAAATAAATACTGGTATAGTCGTGATACAAAAGTCTGCTCTATGTGTAATAAACACGAAGAAGAACCTGTGTTTCATTTTGATGCAGTCTATCCTATTCTCCAAGAGTTTCGGAATCTAGACATTTAAAAAAACTGTTGCTTAGGTATCAAGATTTTTTGGAGTATTTGAATGGAAAAGATTGGACTGGTCTTCTTAAGTATTGCAAATACCTGCAAATACAGTTATACCTTGATTTCTGAATTAAACTACTGATAATTCTTCTGTTAGAGTTGTTATATTTTATGTGATTTTTCTCTTTTTTTTTGTGGTTATAAATTCATGTTTATAAATGTATTTTATAAACGCTTAGTAAGTTGTTTTTTTTTTAAGTAGAATTTTCGAATATGAGTTATCATTTGCTTAAGATTAATTGGTCTTATTATAGTTGTTATTAAATAAAAATTTATATATTTAGAAAAAGAAAAAGACAACTCTTCTTACAGTCTATTATAATATATATTTATATATATATATATATATATTTATATATATATATATATGTATATATATATACATATATATATATATATATATATATATATATATATATATATATATATATATATATATATATATATATATATATATATATATATATATATATATTAGAAATTTAGATTTATTTATATATTTAGAAAAAGACAACTCTTCTTACAGTCTAGTATAATATTTATATATATATATATAAATATTATACTAGACTGTAAGAAGAGTTGTCTTCTTCTTTTTCTAAATATATAAATAAATCTAAATTTCTAAATATATATATATATATATATATATATATATATATATATATATATATATATATATATATATATATATATATATGTATATGTATATACATATATATATATATATATAAATATATATATATATATATAAATATATATTATAATAGACTGTAAGAAGAGTTGTCTTTTTCTTTTTCTAAATATATAAATTTTTATTTAATAACAACTATAATAAGACCAATTAATCTTAAGTCTATTATAATATATACCTTCTTACAGTCTATTATAATATATATTTATATATATATATATATTTATATATATATATATATGTATATACATATATATATATATATATATATATATATATATATATATATATATATATATATATATATAAATATTATACTAGACTGTAAGAAGAGTTGTCTTTTTCTTTTTCTAAATATATAAATAAATCTAAATTTCTAAATATATATATATATATATATATATATGTATATATATATACATATATATATATATATATATATATATATATATATAAATATATATTATAATAGACTGTAAGAAGAGTTGTCTTTTTCCTTTGGAGGCAATTCGCTAAAACCTTATCAGTCTTTTTCAAGGGGGGGGGGGGGAATGTAGCGACCACAAAATGGGCTATTTTACATTAAATATATTGCTATTTCATTAAAATGCTGACAGCAAACTGTTGCTATATAATAAATACAAATTCTAATGTAACTTCAGATTGCATTTTTCTCTTCAATTGTAATTATGAATTCAATAAATATATTTGTTAAGAATTTCTTTCTCATGATTTTTATTCAAGACAATAAAAAGTCAACAAGTGTTAAATTTCTAGAAAAGTAATATCGCCCAACGATACATCCATAAAGTTATAATAAAGTTATCCATTGCATTTCTATGGTTGTTAACGAAACTATTGACTATTTAAATAAATTATTATTCCTATAATTTATTAAGTATTTAAATAACTATCGTTCGTTTCGGAATCTGATGTAGTTTGACCTGGTGTCAGCACTAGCCCTGCCTCTTTTTTGGAAACAAGTAAAACATACCAAAAAAGTGACGCAACAAGTCGTTATTGGTCAAATCCCAGGATACGACAATAAATATATACGTTTATGTGTCTGTGGACTCTCTAGTGTTCACAGTCTTATTCCGATTGGATGAAATTTGGTATTTGAGGCGCTTTTGGTATTTGAAAGGTCAAGTTTGTTAATGAGTAAAATCGGACAAGAGAAAAGGGGGGTTTAGAGGGAGGGGAAACACATAATTTAGCATTTCTTCCTTTTAAAAATCGAAAAGTCAGTTAATACTAAAGTTGTAGAAAATTAGTTTAACTATAATTTTGTTTCTGATCATTTTTTCTGTGACTCTAATATTTATCTGTTGACCTGAGGAATTAGTGGAAAATGACACGAGTTGTTATCGTTCCGGTGGTTCAAGGCTCAACAAGCGTCATACCAAAAACACTTCACAACAGTCGTGATACACTTGAACTACACAAAAATATATACAGTCAATTACAAAAGGCAGTTATTACTAATACTTGCCGTATAGTGAGAAAGTTTCTCTCCATGTGGCAAAGCGCGCTCCAAATATAAACACCAACCACTGCTCTACACACAACAACAAACACAACATACATTTCGACCAATGCAAGCACACTTACACTAAACACGGAAACTTCACATCAACACCCACACAAACACAGTCCTACACGCAAAATACAACACAAGAAATCTACACGACACAACACAGCATCTCTACAACACTCACACAAGTACAATCGCCACATTCTCCAAACTAAACACAAAACACTACACAAGAAACAAACCCATCACAATACAAAATCATTACTTATACTACAGCAACTCTATTACACGCACCACCCCCATTACATCGAAACGAAACGCATAACATGCCACCCATTGCTCGCTTTACAAGCCTAATACACGACCAAATATCAACACCATTAGATATTTCAAATCAAACACAAGACACTACGCAAGAAACACAACACAGCATAACTAGATTAAACACAACACCCATACACGTACCACCACCAATAAATTAAAACCTCACACAAAATACTTCACCCAATGTAACACTAACACAACTCACACATGACCAAATAACACACTACTCAAAACCGACGGACAATACCCCATTCGCTCATCGAGCACGAAAGTGAACACAACACAATACAACACCATACACACCACCCAAAAGGCGATTTCGCAGAACAAAATAAACATACATACATTTATACACACTACAAAAACACAAACTAACACCCTTAAAAATATACACGCACACTCACACACATTCTCCGGTGCACATGACAGACTAAAACAAAAAATAAATCAAAAACACAGTTTACCGTCATGTCCGTGCGGTTAACTAATCGGGCTCAGTCTTAATTAAAAAAGAAAAAAAAAATAATAATAACAATAATAACGGGCTCAGCATTGTTTAAAAAAAAAATAAAATAAAAAAATTATAATAATAATTCTTTATTTAGTAGACCGTTACAGAGACAGTATAAATTGCGTCAACTTCAGTTACTTATTATTAAAAATCAGAATATACAAATTCACTTAAATCATAATGACATCGAGTAATCAAATATTTGCGTAGTATTTTCTTAAATTTGATCATCGGTTGATGATTTATCTCGCATGGTATTTTATTGAAGATTCTGATAATCAAATTTCTGCAATTTTATGGAAAACAGAGTATGAACTTTGGCATATACCCAATTTATTATGTTCCGTGTGCTATAGTCACATGTACATTCGTTCGACTTGAACAATGAAAAATTTTGTTTGACAAAGCATGCGCATGCAAGTATATTCATGTCAACAACAGTCATTATGTTTATGGCTCTGAAGTGAGGTTTGCATGTTTCTCTAGACTTTCAAGACTTTCGAAATATTATCCGAATTACCCCAAAATTCTAACTCAAATTTCAGATTTGAAACAATATAACCGTGATAAGCCTTTAGCTAAACATTGGAGCAGGTAGCAATACTTTGATATTTTTTTGAGTAAATATCTTATATGGTCTTTCCAATTGAGACAGTTTTCCAGAAGCAGGCCAAGAAATTTTACGTTTTCACTCAATGTTAAAGTTTGGATGTCAGATATAGGAATTTCTAACAAACCTTCCCCAATATTTCTAAACTTTATGATTTGAGTTATGTCCATATTTAACTTTAAACAGTTCTCCTTACACTACTCACTCAGTTGGAAGATCTATTTATAAGCATACTTATAGATTCAATATATTTCCCCTTATACAACAACGTAATATCATAAGCATATTGTACCATAGTGTTTCTTAGAGTCTGTGGCAAGTCATTGACATACAGTATGAAGAGGGTAGGTCCCAGAAGAGAGCCTTGAGCCACTCCAGGCTGTAAAGTTCCAGTGTTAGAATTCCAGTAGCTATCACCACAATTGTAATGAACAAATTGTTTTCAATTTGTAGAGTATGACATAAAAAGATCCAACGGGACACCTCTGATACCTAACCTCTTTAGCCTGTATCCCAAAAGATTTGTGCTCAGGCCATCAAAGACCTTACTTAGATCAAATAATGCCGCAAAAGGATCATATTTTTGTTTCCAAGCCTACAGTCAAAGTCCAGCATCTTAAACACTTGTAGGCTGATAGACCTTCTCCCAATAAACCCATGTCGTTGTTCTGGGAATAAACCATGTTTTTTGATGTAATCTACCAGTTTGCTCAGCAATGATCTTTCGAAAATTTTTGAAAATGTCGATAGGAGTGAAATAGGCCTATAGTTGCTCAATTCAGAATGGCTACCGTTTATAAATTGCGTCAACTTCAGTTACTTATTATTAAAAATCAGAATATACAAATTCACTTAAATCATAATGACACCGAGTAATCAAATATTTGCGTAGTATTTTCTTAAATTTGATCATCGGTTGATGATTTATCTCGCATGGTATTTTATTGAAGATTCTGATAATCAAATTTCTGCAATTTTATGGAAAACAGAGTATGAACTTTGGCATATACCCAATTTATTATGTTCCGTGTGCTATAGTCACATGTACATTCGTTCGACTTGAACAATGAAAAATTTTGTTTGACAAAGCATGCGCATGCAAGTATATTCATGTCAACAACAGTCATTATGTTTATGGCTCTGAAGTGAGGTTTGCATGTTTCTCTAGACTTTCAAGACTTTCGAAATATTATCTGAATTACCCCAAAATTCTAACTCAAATTTCAGATTTGAAACAATATAACCGTGATAAGCCTTTAGCTAAACATTGGAGCAGGTAGCAATACTTTGATATTTTTTTGAGTAAATATCTTATATGGTCTTTCCAATTGAGACAGTTTTCCAGAAGCAGGCCAAGAAATTTTACGTTTTCACTCAATGTTAAAGTTTGGATGTCAGATATAGGAATTTCTAACAAACCTTCCCCAATATTTCTAAACTTTATGATTTGAGTTATGTCCATATTTAACTTTAAACAGTTCTCCTTACACTACTCACTCAGTTGGAAGATCTATTTATAAGCATACTTATAGATTCAATATATTTCCCCTTATACAACAACGTAATATCATAAGCATATTGTACCATAGTGTTTCTTAGAGTCTGTGGCAAGTCATTGACATACAGTATGAAGAGGGTAGGTCCCAGAAGAGAGCCTTGAGCCACTCCAGGCTGTAAAGTTCTAGTGTTAGAATTCCAGTAGCTATCACCACAATTGTAATGAACAAATTGTTTTCAATTTGTAGAGTATGACATAAAAAGATCCAACGGGACACCTCTGATACCTAACCTCTTTAGCCTGTATCCCAAAAGATTTGTGCTCAGGCCATCAAAGACCTTACTTAGATCAAATAATGCCGCAAAAGGATCATATTTTTGTTTTCAAGCCTACAGTCAAAGTCCAGCATCTTAAACACTTGTAGGCTGATAGACCTTCTCCCAATAAACACATGTCGTTGTTCTGGGAATAAACCATGTTTTTTGATGTAATCTACCAGTTTGCTCAGCAATGATCTTTCGAAAATTTTTGAAAATGTCGATAGGAGTGAAATAGGCCTATAGTTGCTCAATTCAGAATGGGTACCGTTTTAAAAAATCGGGACCACTTTAGCTATTTTTAGACTCTCAGGAAACTCGCCTCTATTGAAACAATTTATAATTTTTGTTAGGGGTTCGGTAATATTATGACAAAATTTTCTTTTGAAACATAAAAAAACCGCTTGTAACACCTAGAATAAAATAAATCAAACGTAAAATAAAAAAACATAAATAATTTTTCTACTTACGGGGGTAATACATTATGTTTGACAGTTGTTTTCAAATTTTATTTGTACGGAAACACCATTTATAATCAACAGTGGTAAATCGAAGATCAATAATCGATTGGTAAGAAAATCCACCGCATCATTAATAAACAAACAGAATTGAAGTTGAAGCAATTTTGCAGTCGGAGACCCTCTTATGTTCTTGAATTTCAAGCAATCGCGTCGATCGTCTAAAATTAATATTGTTGTGTCTTGAACCTCGAATATTTTTTATTGATATTCAGTGAGTTGAATTAGTTATTAAATAGACATTGTAGATACTTGTTTAAATTCAAGATTGTTATTTGGAATATTTTATTTTAAATACATACCATTTATTTTGTCAACTTTTATTTTATTTATTTATCCCCAGATAAGTACCAAATTACACGATTGTTTTCAAATTTTTCTCATAATTAAAATTAATCTTGCACTAATGTGACATAACGATTCACGCAGCAATTAAGTTGTTTACTGAATATTTTTAACAGATAAATACACATGTTACACCATTCACATTTAATAATTTTAATTATCAACTAAATTTGGGTTTGTTCAATTAGGTTTTTTAATAAGATGCAATCACAAATAGAGAGTTTTAATTGTTAAAGCATATATTTTCAGTAATATACATTAAGAATCGGTAAATTTTATTATTGTAGAGAAATTTTAAAACACGTTCGTTAGCGTTAAGCTGATAATTGTCTAGAGAATTATTCTTTGGTTTTTGGTTGCAGTAGCTTGGCACTTGGAGTCTGAACTAGTAATTAAACTTAACGTGGTTTAATTTTCGTTACAATATTCTGGGCAGTAGCTTGGTACTTGGAATCTGAACTAGTAATTAAAATATGTCATCCCATCCTACGGACTTTTCTGCTATAATGTACAACATGCTTTAAACACCTGAAGGTCACTACAATGAAACAGAAACATACCTTCTGTAACTGTGGCTGAGCCGTGATCGCCTTTGAAAATTGGGTCACCGATATCCAAATCTCCAACAATATTCAGAAAATACTTATTGAAGGCGTTAGATATATATTTCTTTCAATCATCTGACAGTTGTAGTGAAACACAATATCCTTTATTGAATTATTCCTCTCAGAAAACTTGAAGAAGTGTATGACCTTCTATATTTTATTCCTCGATGCCACGAAAATTTTTTTGAATAAACTTTTTTTGCAAATTTAACGATTTTTTTTAAAATTATATGCATAATTGTTTGTACTGTAGCTCGATCTCGTGATAATTGTATTATTTCGCTTCAATTGCATTACATATACATGCATGGGTCGTTTTCGTACTGATAGTTCATTAATTTCAGTTGTTATCTATGTTTCACTTTATTTTTGTAAATTAAAATAGTCTTTTTAGGAAAGCATACATCAAAGTAATATTTAAAAATTTCATGAAACTGCGAAAAAATTTTCGAAACACTTTCATCAAAGCAGATCGACCTCAAGTCTTCATTTTTAAGATACTCATTGAACAATAGTTTAATGAACCTCGATCATCAAACAAACACTAATAGAAATATAAACACAATCATGATCAGAAAAATCAACTGCCACAGTATCAATTATGTAATTTGCATCACTATTTTCAATGACAATATCAACTTAGCGAATTTCCTTAGAATACATAAATCACTCTCTAGCGATCGTAATTTTAGTGTGATCAAAATGAAATATAATATCTGATATGACTTTAGTATTTGCAAAAATTAAATTTATTAATAGCCAAAATAGAACGATATATAACAATTACAGTTTATAGTTACTGTGGAAACGACAATCAAAGTTGACATTTCAAAATTAAAACAAAATGTTAATAAAATAATTTTATAGTTCTCTTGTAGAATTAAAGTTTCTGTGAAGATGACAAAATCAATACAAATTTAAACCAACTCCAAAAAAAGAAGGAGGAGATTCTATGTTCGACTGTTAAGTAATGTAACAACTGACTTAACTGTTTGAATACCCAGTATATACTGAGTTGTATATCAATGATTAAATTGTAAACAATCTTACGTATTCGAAATGTTAAGAATTCTTTCCGAGGAACATTTAATCACAAATTATGAGAAAACTATTGAGTTTATGAAAATCTTTTTCAAACAAAACTTGTTTATTTTAAAAAGAAGATTTTTTGTTAACAAATTTTTCTTCTACCTCTTACGGTTTCAAAGATGTATAAATCAACAAACCCCCCCCCCCACCCCCGAGGGAAGGGAAACACATTCCAATGGTTTCAAAGATAAGCAGTTTTGCCCAAATATAGTCCGATTTTGTCCATTAACGAACTTGACCTTACTTTTTTGTTCTTGAACACATTTAGCTCGTTACCTCTTTTCGTTCTTGGGTTATCGTGTCCACAGATAGACAGACATGCAAAAATGGCCAAATTTTATGAACACATATACCAATCATTCTTGCCTACGATCAATATTTTTAAGCGTTACTGTCGTGATCAAACTTAATATACCTTGTTTATTTTCATTTACTAAATTATACGTAATAGGTTTGGGCAAGAATTGTCTTTTGGATTAAATCTGTAAATCTTTAAAGTGACTTTTTGTGTTTTTCGGTTGAATTTAAAAAAAAAGTTTTTACAATAAAATATATTTCCTGTATTCGTGTCATACAAACACAAAATATTAAATATATCTCTTAATATTGAAATAATCGAAAAATGTGTAAGGAGTAAAGTTGTAGAAAATCAAGTTTTCTACAGTTCATATCTTGATTTTTCTCAAACTCGAATTACAGAAAAACTTAGTACCTACAACTTAACTCCTGATAAATTTTTCGAAATTTCAAATAGTAAGGGAGATAGTCAAATTTTGTCTTTCCCCGTCCCTCTACAACCCTTTTCCCCTCGTCCGATTTTACCCATTAACGAACTTGACCTTTAGAATACTAAAAGCGCCTCTTCATTCCATTCGGAATAAAACTGTGACCGCTAGAGGGTCCACAGACATTTTAAAAAGTACATATATCTATACATATACCTATATATATATATATATATATTATATATATATATATATATATATATATATATATATATATATTATATATATATATATATATATATATTATATATATATATATATATATATATATATATATATATATATATATTATATATATATATATATATATATATATATATATATATATATATATATATATATATATATATATATATATATATATATATATATATATATATATATACAAATTTTACCCATTGATTTTTAACATCTAATAGGTAGGATTCATGGATATTTGAATCCATCCGAATACGCCCATGGTTGTTGATAAAGTAAATAATTCGAGAAGCCTCCATGCAAAAATGCAACCACTCTGTTGAGCCACCAAACACTCATTTGGAAGAGCTTCCACATCGGTTCGAAATTGCGCTGAAAACAACCGATAATAACCGGCTTAAACGCAAACGTCCAAAATATCGCGAGGCAACACCTGCAAAAGTAGAAGACCTTATCTTAATCAATCAAATTTTCCCACTACGTCTGTTGAGATAACTGAGAAGGTAACACGCAAGGCCATAGACTAACCTGACTCCAAGATGACAACTCTCCGACAGACGGTATCACGTATATCTAGTGTGTATTAAAATACCAGAAGACGGGTTGATTATTCCTCCCAAAACTACGAAGCTTTGCCCGTGAACTAAAGCACCAACACCACACACTCCAAAGGGTATCCTGCTCACTTTCAAGCAGAGAAACATCGAAAAGATTCGTGCGCTTGCTCTCGGACGAAAAAAGCTAGTTAAACAGGAAACGTGTATTCGAGAAAATAAGACATTTCTCTTGAATCATTCTCGTTTATTCGCGAAACCTCTTTCTCTCATAGCGAAACCACCAGCAGTCGAGCTAATCGACAGCTATTGGTACGATTTATATGAGAAGTCGACAAATTTAGATAGTAGTATAACACCAATCAGACTGTTCCAAATTCCACATCCATGCGGTGCAATGACAGAGCTTTGCATGACCAGGCTCGGAAGACAGGCGGACCCTTTAGACATCGCGTTGACTGAGGGACGTACAGGATACACGACCAAAGGGTAGTGAACCTTCTTCAAATGTCGTAGCTAACTTGTGATTTATGTTTGTCAAAGAGGTGGGTGGCCTCTGAGGAGTTTATCCTGTATCCGCTCTCCTCCTTCAATAGACATAAATACGTTATATTTCCATCATAACAATAATAATGGGGTTAAACCTTCGTTTCTAAGATTCTACGGTCTATAACAGGCGCCAGCCACATCATTATTTTTCAACCTTAATTAATTTTAACGACATGTTTTTATGATGTTAGTAGAGAACAAGTAATTTGTATGCAGGCTAAGAATTCGCATGTTGTGCGGCTGCAGCCGAAAGGAACTATACCGATATTTATCTGGAGTTTGTGAAGAAAACCTTCACAGTATTTACAAATAAAGAGTAAACTATAAATTTCTTAAATTAACGTATGTTTCGGTCGACCACCTGAGTTATACTATCAAGTATATTTTATATACTAATCAAGTATATATTTGTAAGTTTACTTATAGTTTACTCTTTATTTGTAAATACTGTGAAGGTTTTCTTCACATACTTCAGATGAATATCCGATCTCATTTCGGCTCTTAGAAACTAGGAGATCGTGTGGCGCTCACCTCTGATTTTAAACTAAATGTAAGAGACAATTAATTTTTGCAAAAGTGTAAATATAAAATTCTCTCTTGTACTTCTGGTACGAAATTAAAAATAACATATTTTGTATGCATATAACATGACATAGTGTTTTTTTTAAAGTTGCATAGCATATAACACCTCGCTAAAGAGATGCGATTGTCAAATAAAATATAAAATTCACAACATTTTTATACCCCACCTCCTATAGAAAAATAATAATAATCCTTAGTTTTTATTATTGGTTGAAAGTGGTGTAAATGTTGACACCATGTGTTAAATAGTGTACTTGACTTGATAGGTACTTTAATATTAGTTATGGTGTTTCACAGCGGTGGTCCCATATGCCGATATCTTTTGATGTTTATACAAATTTTTATTTATGGTTAATAACATTCAATGATTTAAACTTTAAAGAATTCTATATAGAATATAGAGATGATCTCAACATTTAAATTATTGTCACGAACTATTTATAAAATAAACAAGAAATACTTTTTGTGAACCTGTTGATAATGTACACGGACGACTAATCGTAGAACCAATAATTCGGATATTAAACAGGTCATAAATATTATATAAAATTTTAATGGATTACCTGTGTAGCCTCTTTGATTCGCCGTCTTGGCAAGAATTGAATTTATTATAAAATTACTATTAATATTACAAGCTTTTTGGTTCAATATTACAAAACCAAACATACATACGCTTGTATTAAGGAATTCGATTTCTCATACTGAACACAAATAGTAACATAAATAATGAAATAAAAAATTATATTTATTAATCGCTACTCATTTCAAGAACACATTGCTTTATCAAAAAAAAAGGATACAGACTATCATCTGAAGTATATTGAATATTCAGATATTTCTTGAAATAAAATTTTATTTTTTAGCGAATTTCCTCCAAAGGAAATGCAACTATTGTTTTGCACCAATGTTGGAATTTCACAAAAATTTCTTGAAATATCCATGAATCCTACCTATTAGATGTTAAAAATCACTGGGTAAAATTTGTATATATATATATATATATATATATATATATATATATATATATATATATATAATATATATATATATATATATATATATTATATATATATATATATATATATATATATATATATATATATATATATATATATATATATATATATATATATATATATTATATATATATATATAGTTGTCATCTTGGTCAGGTTAGTCTATGGCCTTGCGTGTTACCTTCTCAGTTATCTCAACAGACGTAGTGGGAAAATTTGATTGATTAAGATAAGGTCTTCTACTTTTGCAGGTGTTGCCTCGCGATATTTTGGACGTTTGCGTTTAAGCCGGTTATTATCGGTTGTTTTCAGCGCAATTTCGAACCGATGTGGAAGCTCTTCCAAATGAGTGTTTGGTGGCTCAACAGAGTGGTTGCATTTTTGCATGGAGGCTTCTCGAATTATTTACTTTATCAACAACCATGGGCGTATTCGGATGTTCAGATTATTTATAAAATTAATTAAAAATTTAAAGACTTCTCCAAGGCTTGAACCCGAATGATGCCCTTCTTGCTTGAAATTTCATCATGCACTTAACAGATACGGCCAATGCTCATTCAAAATTATACACAAATTTTACAATACAGCAGATTACTGTAAGCTAGCTTACTTCTGTTTACTCAATCTTGTTTATACAAAAATTATTTATTTGTGTATGTATTTATGTTATTAAAACATTCAACTTAGACTTTTGATTTTTTTGTATTAAATTATGTCTAATAATTTTTTCCAATTTTTGATTTAAAAAAAAAAGAAAAACTTTAAATCAAAAGCATCTATTAATCTGTTTTCAATTTTCGACTTTCAAAAAGACTTTGTTTAAGAAAAATAAATAAATCGAAATAGATTATTTTCATTTTGTACTTCTTAAAACTCCTTTTTCCAAGGAGAAAAATATTGTTTTCTTAAATATTTTTCGTAATATTTTACTTAATATTTTTCTATTTCATAATTAAAATATGTGTTGGATCCAGAAAAATTTTTCTCAATAATTTTCATTACAACAATCTAATAGGTAGGATCGATGGACATTTGAAGATATTTTACGAAATTCCAACATTGGTGCAAAAACAATAGCTGAATTTCCTTTGGAGGAAATTCGCTAAAAAAAATCGAGTGTTACCGTTTGGTTTTCGAAATATAAAAGTTTAAAATTATTCCTTTTCATCAACATACCATTATTTTGTATATGTGAACAGTGTTTTTGTCTCTGTGTTCTATATGTGTGTTTATGTATTGGTGTGTTTATAACAAAAAACTTTTTAACAAAAAATAGAACCGACGAATGAAGAAACTAACTGAAAAGCAAAAAATTAAAACTTTGATACAAAAAATTAAATCTTCGAAAAAAGAACGGAACTGAAAAAAACGTAAAGTCAATGTAAATACCAAAATAATTTCGGCACCAAAAGTTCCCATCGAAATGGGCGAAGGGTGAATCTGATTTTCGGTTAAAAGTAAATATTTCATATTGTTTGCTTGTTGAATAATTTGTTTTAATAATAAATTTTAAAGTGTTGTCTTGCGATATTTTGGACGTTTGCGTTCAAGCCGGTCATTATCGGTTGTTTCCAGCGCAATTTCGAACCGATGTTTAAGCTCTTCCAAATGAGTGTTTGGTGCCTCAATAGAGTGGTTCTGAACGTCTACGGTCACATCAGCGATGGGGGGAGTGGTGTGGCGGTTACCGCCGTTAACATAAATGGTGGAGTCTTTCAACACACCCTTTTCTATGTATCAGTGTCAGAGCAGACACTTTCTGACACTGGTTCATCCTGAGATGTCCATTGCTGTGTCTCAGCAACTTAAATCTCACGTGTGGAATAATCCACACTTATAGAAGCCGGACGTTCCTCATCACTCACATTCACTTCTGGTTCCGTATCCCTCTTCGTGTCCAAAATGCTGGCTGATGAGTCAAATCCGGTATTGATTATGTGATTAGACGGGAATGCTTGATCTCGCAGATGTTGCGATTTAAAATGGGAGTGTTCGGGACGCTTTTCGCACCATATGGTATACATCCTTCCCATGTAGCCACATATTTTTGGTTCACTTGCTAAGTAAAAAGAGTGAGTGCCATCGTCCATTGAAAGCTGATGGTTACTATTATTATTATTTGTAAATACTTTGCATTTTTATTCAAAGCTCACATTATTTGGGTCATTACTAGCCATGTAGGATTTCATAAAAAAGTTGGACACCATAAATCCATCCATCTATGATTAATATTTTATAATTATAATAGTAATCAGAACATTATTCCAAAAACAAGCCTCCAAAATTCAGAACTCAATCAATATTCCTCTCCTTGGCGTGCTAAGATCTTGTCGTTGGTGGAGAAGCTTCAGTGCATCGATGAAAGGCTATGCTACGCCGGCGGTAACTATGTTTCTGGCAGGAATACCCATGCTGGACAGGAAAACCTTGAGAAGCATGACTAAGACACCATGCAACAAAAACCAAGCTACGGTGCGTAGCATTGTGCCTTGAGAACTAGCCGAAGGTAGGGCAGCAGGGTCAGATGCTGTCATGAACTATCCCATTGGAGCAACTGGCGATCTCCACTAAATGCCCTCCTCAACAAGGATCCGATGGGGTAGTACTCGTAGGCCTAATGTACCTGTGGGACCAAAAAATGGTTAATAATGGTTAAAAAAAATAACTCTGGCAACTCCTCTCATAAATGAAACAGTTGAGGCTGCGCAAGCAAACCTCGCCGAGACATAAAAAACTGCAGGTGCATCCAGCCCAGCAGGAAAGTTGGACGATAATCTGCAGAATCCTTTCCTGAAGGTGGAATGGAAAAATCTCTCGGGTGCAGCGCGGAGAAAATCAGCAGTAGAGAAAGCCAGTACCGAGGAGAAACCGATTCCTCCGATAAGAGAAAAATCCGGACAAAAGACAGCCCCTTTAAGCTTTTTAATATAGTCACTTTTTGTGTTTTTTGAAGTCAGTTGAATTTTTTCTTTAAGTTTTTTAAACACAAAATATCTCTCTTAATATTAGAATAATCGAAAAATGTATAAGTAGTAAAGTTTTAGAAAATCAAGTTTGCTACAAATCATTATTTGATCAATTTTCTCAAACTATAATATGAACATAGATATTTAGAATTTTTACTTCCAGTCTTTAATTGTAAATAATTTTGTAAATATTAGTGTAACAGAAAAATGATAAGAAACAAAATTACAGTAAAACTTAGTACCTACAACTTAACTCCTGATAAATTTTTAGATTTTTCAAATATTTAGAGAGATATACCAAATTTTGTGTTTCCCCCTCCCTCTAAACCCCCTTTCCTTTTGTTCGATTTTACCCATTAACGAACTTGACCTTTAGAATACCAAAAGCGCCTCAAATACCAAATTTCATTCCAATCGGAATAAAACTGTGACCGCTAGAGAGTCCACAGACGAATAAAAAAGTACATATATATATATATATATATAAATTTTAGTGATAGTGATTTTTAACATCTTGTCGCGGTATCTTGGCTCTCTTTTATTCCTCAAGGGGGCGCTGCCCGAACCTGCAACAGATTTCGATACTCGATAAAAAAAGAAAAAAATTATTAGTAAAAGGTTTTACTAAATATTTTCTAATTGAAATGGCACGCACGGTTTTTTAAAAGAGAAAATAAAAACAAAATTAAATTAAACAAAACTTTTACGAAACAGAAACCTTGTTTTATTGCTTTTAAAAATTATCAGAATTCAATTTCTTTTTCAACAATTTTTTTTCATACTTTTCAACACAATGTCAAACTTTGAATTACTTGTACAAATGCCAACTTTAACTTAATCTTTTACTTGATCTGAATTGAACAATAGTTAATTATATACTTTTAACCGGATCAAACAACAGTCGATTTAAAACTCACTTTGATCAGCATTGGTCGCCACTTTATATACCCGTCAAAGATTTTTCGAGAACACGGTTGTTATTGTTTCGAAGAAATATATGTATATTGTGACGAATTAATTTTTCAAATTAATGACATTCGAGTCAATAAAGTTGCATAACTTTCAAAATTAAATCGTCACTACATCGTTCTCGCAATGACAAAGTTGGACAAAGTTGAATTGTCACCTCATAGTTCTGATACTGAGTAATAGATGGCACCTCACGTCTTAAAGTAGTATCAGTCGGTGATATTTGCCAGAGCACGAAGTTACTGATTCGTTTTTTCTCGCGAAACACTTAATGTATAAGTAGACAGGCAAAGAAGGAAAAGCACTGGTTTTTGGAATGTCGTGGTGAATTCATATACTTCACTAGTTTTTTTTTTGGAGTGTCATGGAGAATTTATATACACCGCTCCAAATGAGTTGGTTTCATTTTATTTTCAAAATATATATATAAAATAGGTGTCTGCGTCAATACAGCGATATTCCGCATCCTCATGGTGATGTATTATTTTAATTTATTTCTTTTAAAAAAATCTATTAATTCTTCTGGATGAAGATGATCGAAATTTGTTTTGTATTTACTTTCAGTTTTGAATATTAACTTATTCTCGCATGTGCAAGTGAGAACTCGCTCCACACGAATCGTTGTATATTTTCCACACTTTTTAAAATAAACTGCGGTTTCAATATTCACTTTTAATTCTCTCGGGACGGGTCAAGTCGGTTGAAAGATTTATACCGTTTCAGATTGAAATTCTGTGAATCGTTTGGTAAGATATATATATACTTTTCAACTTTGGGTTAGGTCAAGTCGATTTGATTTATACTATCCCAGTTTCATTATTTTGTTTCGCGTTTCGTAAAACTAACACTTCAATTCATTATTATTCGTCGTTCGATCTTATAAAATAAATTCATAATGTTTCGCATCAAGAATCTCATATCATAGGGCAGTTTACGCTATTTATGATATTTTATAAATAAAGAAGATTCGAGCAAGCATTCCAGAACGCAATCTCTCATCATCATCATCCATCGTTTTGAATCATTTCACCGTTACCTTTTGTAATTCTCCTACATTATAATTCAAAGTCATAATTTAATATATCACATTCAAATGAATATGAATATTTCATACACTACGTAAACAAGTTTGGAAGCGATTTCGGTTACATAAACGGCGATCATTTTGTCCAATTTTAAACTGCACAAACAATTAACGCTCTTGCGCAGAGTATATTTAGCGACCAGTTTCCAGTATCGTTTTCTCTCTCTTTCTTTGCTTACTCACTGCACTGTATTCATAAGCTGCGGACATTTTGTTCAAATCTTAAACTTATACAAACTATTCACATACTTATACAAACTTGCGCATAACACGGTTAATGGTCAATTTACATTTCTTGTTTTATCTCGTTTATTTCCCCGTTTATGCATCCGAATCTCACCGCGTGTGAATCAGCTCACTCGCTCATACACCGCGACACTCCAAAGAACAGTCAATATAATTAATTTGTATTCCTAGAGAATACCTTGGGTATATTCCTCAACGGGTATACCCTTTCAAGCGAATTTTTCGCATCAATTGTTTTCAACAATTCTAGGGTACATTCGCAATTGAGTGTGCTCTTTTAAACGGTTATCCGTAACCAACGAGTCATATACTCGATAATTTATGTTTTGTTACAATCAAAACTCATTAGCAAATGATAAAGGTTTGAATATTAAATTTTGAATATGGAATATTAAGTAATTATTTTTAGTTGAATTCTACCAATCCAAATAGTTTTGTATTTGTTCAATTAGTTGTACAATGTTACCTTCAGTGACATATAGGAATATTAATATCCATTTAATTTTTTTTGTAATTAAATTTAATTGTTTGTTTAAAATTATTTTGTTAATTCGTCAACGTAAGCCGCAGACAATTTAAATTTTCCCTTTTAAATAATTTTCAAATTGATTTAATTTTGGTTAACGTCCTTTCAGGGCTTTTGGTTAAATTTTGGTTATCGTTTTATTTGGGTCTGCGACCGAAATCATTTTTGTAATCAACGGACATATAACGATTTTGTAATAAAAATTAGTTATCACACACGACACAATTAATTTCAACTCAATTATCGTCCACACCTGCAACACAATATCCCAATTTATCCCAGCATACTTTCAACACGATCACACCTGAGGAGTTCACCTCTGGCTCTTCAACTATTTTAATGGCGCAATAGTTTGGTGTGACCGAATCCGAAAATACACTTATATATGAATGCAAATATTCAAATTCACTCACAACAGTCATATAATATTCGAATGCACGTCTAATGGTCTTTTTGTCCATCAAGGTTATTTGAAAGGTCTGACCATCTCTCTCGGCATTCGTTCTTTATATTATATATATGTTGTCCCCTTCCAGTGGTAAATATCAAGTTTACCGATATTTTACCCTCCATAGAAAATTTTAAACAATAAGTTTCAAGTTTTCTTTCGTTCAAATAATCTTTTAAAATCAAAATCTATTGATTTTAATTCCATTTCTCTCAATCATTGCATTCATTTTTAAACAACACAATTACAATACCAGAAGAAAATTATTTTTCTCTTAAAAAAATTTAAAACTTTTAGTTTAAAATTTTTTTGTTTATTATTTTTTTTTCTCGCTCAATATATTTCGCGTTAATATATTTTTTTAACTTATATTTTTGCATGGAGGCTTCTCGAATTATTTACTTTACCAACAACCATGGGCGTATTCGGATGTTCAGATTATTTATAAAATTAATTAAAAATTTAAAGACTTCTCCAAGGCTTGAACCCGAATGATGCCCCTCTTGCATGATATTTCATCGTGCACTTAACAGATACGGCCAATGCTCATTCAAAATTATACACAAATTTTACAATACAGCATATTACTGTATGCTAGCTTACTTCTGTTTACTCAATCTTGTTTATACAAAAATTATTTATTTGTGTATGTATTTATGTTATTAAAACATTCAACTTAAACTTTTGATTTTTTTGTATTAAATTATGTCTAATAATTTTTTCCAATTTTTGAATTTACAAAAAATAAAAACTTTAAATCAAAAGCATCTATTAATCTGTTATCAATTTTAGACTTTAAAAAAGACTTTGTTTAAGAAAAATAAATAAATCGAAATAGATTATTTTCTTTTTGTACTTAAAAAAAACTCTTCTTTTTCCAAGGAGAAAAATATTGTTTTCTTAAATATTTTTCGTAATATTTTGCTTAATATTTTTCTATTTCATAATTAAAATAGGTGTTGGATCCAGAAAAATTATTCTCAATAATTTTCATTACAACAATCTAATAGGTAGGATCGATGGACATTTGAAGATATTTTACGAAATTCCCACATTGGTGCAAAAACAATAGCTGCATTTCCTTTGGAGGAAATTCGCTAAAAAAATCGAGTGTTTTGTTTTCGAAATATAAAAGTTTAAAATTATTCCTTTTCATCAACATGCCATTATTTTGTATATCTGAACAGTGTTTTTGTCTATGTGTTCTATATGTGTGTTTATGTATTGGTGTGTTTAAAATAAAAAACTTTTTAACAAAAAATAGAACCGACGAAAGAAGAAAGTAACTGAAAAGCAAAAAATAAAAACTTAGAAAAAAAAATTAAATCTTTGAAAAAAGAAAGGAACTGAAAAAAACGTTAAGTCAATGTAAATACCAAAATAATTTCGGCACCAAAAATTTCCATCGAAATGGGCGAAGGGTGAATCTGATTTTCGGTTAAAGTAAATATTACAAAATATTGCATATCATATTTTAATAAGAAATTTTAAAAAAATTTTCAAAAGTGCATTAATTAAATTTTTTTATTGATAAATTTGTTTAATAATGAAATAACTAAATATTTCAATCAAATAATTTTAGTAATGCACTTTTGACAAAATTTTATAATTTAACGAATTTAATTTGCGCATTTTTTTTTTTTAATTTATATTAAAACAATTTATTTATTACATTTTTCAAAAAATAAAAAAATTTAATTAATGCTAATCAAAGAATTAATAATTTGAAAAATTTAAGTAATATATTCTTCCAAAAATAGATTATTAAATCTAAAATGAATTATCAAAAAAATGCACTTTTTGCAACTCTGGTTTCAACCTAGTTTCCTTAATTAATAAATAATTAATTAACGGTGCGTCTAATAATCAAAATCGTACCCTCTACCTACCCTCTTATGGAACTCGACTACTTCTGGGTCACCCTGCATAGATCAACATATCTATACGTTTATGTGTCTGTGGACTCTCTAGCGGTAACAGTTTTGTTCTGATTGTAATGAAATTTAGTATTTGAATCGTTTTTGGTATTCAAAAGGTCAAGTTCGTTAATGGGTAAAATCGGACAAGAGGGGTTTAGGGAGGAGTGGGAAACACCAAATTTGGCATATCTCTCTAAATATTCGAAAAATCCAAAAATTTATAAGATGTAAAGTTTTAGGTAATTAGGTTGGCTATGATGAGGTAGATGGCTATAATGGACCATAAGGATAAGGTCCATTATGATGCCTTAGGATGTGAGGATGTGAGTGGAGTAGAGGAATTTGTGAGTAGATTAGGAATCGGTAGGATATGCGGCTGCAGCCGACTATGATAGGAACTATGCCGATTTACATCTGGAGTTCGTGAAGGAAACTGCAGAAATCCTTCTCAAGCATAACCGGTTACTTCGTTCTTGTCCTAATGCCGACAGTTTAGTCAATGAACCGGCCCCTTTTTTATTTTTTATTTTTATAATTAACAAACTGCCGATGTCGGGATTCGAACCCATAACCTCCCAGTTTCCAAGTAATGCATACTGCACAGACATAACGCCTTAGACCGCTCGGCTAATTGGACTGGTCAGGTTAGCTATAATTTTGTTTCTAATCATTTTTTATTACTGTAATACTTACACAAATATATACAATTTAAGATTGATTGTTGACCCGATTCCGTTGTCGATCAGATTTACAGCTTTTGGTATCCGCCGGTGGTTTCACTGGAGTGATCGTTGGTTTGGCGATTGTGGGTTTCTCCATTTGGTCTTAAGTTGCGTTCTTATTGATATCCTTTTGAGAATTTGTGCCATTGTTGAGTTCTTGAGAGTTGGTTGTTTTTGCTGGTGTTTTCAACACCTGATTTAGATATCGCTGGACTGTTTTAATTTGCCTGGACGGTGGGCAAGATGCACTTAGCTGTGCTTCCCGTTTTACCTGGTTCTGTTAGGAACTGCTTGAAATGATTGAATCTTGATTCAACTAGTTCAATACTGATCTTCTTTGCCTTTCCATTAATAATTCTGAAGATGACTTACCGGTGGTTGTACTTGGGGTTGTTCTTAGCATTAACAACAGATTTACCAATTGTTGTTCTAACGGCTTGGTCGAGCTGAATTTATTCAGGTGGTTCTTGGGCATTTGGACGTAACGTTCAGCCTAATCATTCGTCGCTGAATGATAAGGTGCTATTCTCATGTCCAAATTTCATTACTTTGCAAAAAAAATTTCAACTCTTCTGCAACCAAACTGGGACCGTTGTCTGAAACGATTGTCGTAGGCAACCCTTAAGTTGCAAACGTGTCCCGGAGAATTAAAATAAAGGTTTTTGCCGACATTGATTTTACTTTCAAGATGACTGGTCATTTGGAATATGCGTCCACCAAGATGAAAAATTTCCTTCCATTAACTAGTCCTGCAAAATCAAGGTGGGATCTACTCTGTGGTATACCGGAGTTTTTCCACGGAATTACTGGGGCTTTATCAGTCATTTTTCAACTTTGTCTGCAGATCTCGCATGAGTTCATTGTTTCAATTTTTTGTGGCGTTATTGTTAGGTCGTTCATAGATGCCAAAAACAATATTTTTTCTGGTTCCGGGACGAAACCAACTGGTAGCTATAGTTTTATAGTTTTCCGGCTAGTAGCTTTAGTTTAATAGTTTTCCGGCTGGTAGCGGTAACCTGCTTAGCCCATAGCCCATCAGCGTTTGAGTGTTGTTCCTTCGACCGGCTAGGAATTGGTGAAATTTGTTTAGAGCGAATTTAATTGTTAAAGCTTCTTTGTCAAGCTGGGAATAATTACGTTCACATTGTGTCAGGCTCCTGGATCCAAACTCAACGGGTGCTTCACTTTCATCTGGTATTTTGTGAGATATAACAACCCCCACTCCATAGGACGATGCATCAGCTGAAATTTTTTCTTCTACGGCCGTCCATTTGAAATCAACGTTTTTCCGAAGTAGCTGCTACAATGACTGGAGAATCTGAGTTTTATTTCGGATGAATCTTTCGTATAAGTTAACAAGCCCCAGAAAAGCTCCTAACTCCTCCCTTGTTTAAAAAATATCACGGCCCCAGATAACGCTGTTAAGATTTGTGTATTTGTCGGTAATGGAAATATTTCATTAATTATTATCTGGTTAACTGTAGTACGATAATCTCCACATAATTATGATGCTTCCATCCTATTTAACCAATGAGACCACTGGAGACGCGAATTATGTGTACTTAACTGATTCCAGCACGTTGTCTTTCACCATTTGATGCAATAGTTCGTCAATTTTCTCCTTCAGAGCAAACGGTACCGGACGCACTCTACAGAACTTTGGTTAACAGTCAGCCTTGATGGGAATTTCCACTAGCTCGCCCATGTACGTTACTGTTCATCAAATATGTCAGCGTCTTGGCCTATTTATGGTGGGATAATGTTATCAAATGCTAGAATTAGAACTGGCATCGTAATATTTAGGAATTTAATCCAATTTCTTCCAATTAATGCTGGCCGTTCTCTTCTACGACTTGTAATGGCAATTTCTGGGATTCTCCATTGTATGTAATGTATGCATCAAGTTCCCCCAGTACGGGTAGTGGCTTCTCTCCCCAAATATTTAATGTTATATTTGACTTACGTAATCTGGTTGGTGTTGAAAGTATCTTCGAACACATTCCCTCACCAATTATTGAATATCCAGCTCCCGAATCGACCTTCATTGTTACTTGTGTTTCTTTGATTCTGATATTTAACTTGTATGCTGACACCCGATCCATAAGTGAGTTGCTTGTGTACTATGTACTCATCTAGCCTTTCCGGTGATAGGGTCACTTGAACTTTAATATCACCACTTTCAATACTAATTGTATTTGCTGGACGAATTTTCTTGTGCTTTCTATTGTATCTATTGGGATTTGATCTGCTTTTTGCTTTGGTAATACACGCCTTCTCTAAATGACCTGTATTCGAGCAGAAATTGCATTTAATGTTAATATATTTGCAATTTTCGGGAAGGTGTGTGGTCTCGTCACATCTAAAAACATACTTTTTTACACGGCTTCACTTTCCCGTCTCCATGTCTCTGGTATCGATCTTGATTATCTGACTGTCTTATAATTTTATTAATATTTTGGACCTTACGAACTGTATTTTCATGCAGATATCTCATATTATTGTGAACATTCTTAGATGCTTGGGCCTCATCTATTGCCTCATCTAATGTAAGGTTGCCATCTGACAACAACTGTCTTTGAAGAGCCTCATCTTTTACACCAATCACGAGCATATCTCATAGACGATCTCCAAAGCCGTTAATTGGTAATATTGACAAATGAAACGCAGAGTCAATAAATGTTCTTGGATTGGGTCACCGTGTTTCTGGCTGTTATCGCTTTAATTGTCGTAGACAAACTGGTCCCACATGATGACAGGAAGATTGCTTTTAGCTGTTCCTGCTGGTAATTTCGTTACCTTCGAAATAAAATTCTAATTGTTCCCAGTATATCACCAAAGTGTCGGTTTCTGGTTGAAACTCTTTCACGTGCCCATATATTGGTCGTGTATTTACTGAAGCTGGATTATCTGGTGGCATCGTTATAAAATTTGGTGGGTGAACTGGAAATTGTAATCTGTTTGCTACTTTCACGTGGCTAATTTATTGTTATGTCACGTTTCACCGATTCAAAAAAAACAAAAACTGTAACTATCCTTTTCTCGTTGCCATGATGTTAATGTATTATCTCGTGGAATTTTCTGGATGGGTAATTCTCAATAATAAAACCTGGATATAAAATTGACAGTCATTAATTATTAACACTTTTTTTAAGTACAATAGGTTTTAAGATTATTGAATAATGTGTTTCATTAAATATGTCTTGTAGGTGTCACTTTTTTGCATTGGGTGAATTCAGTTTTTCTTCAACTGGGCTGATGTGTCTTGTGCTCAAAATGTAGATAACAAAAGCATAGTTTACGGTTATGATAGTAGTTTTTGAGTAAAAATTTCTTCAAATGTCCATCGATCCTACTTACTAGATGTTATAAATCACTATTGCTAAGATTTATATATATATATATATATATATATATTATATATATATATATATATATATATATATATATATATATGTATATATATATATATACAAGGGAAAAGGGGGGTTTATATCTCCTTTAATTTGAAAAATCGAAAAATTTATCAGGAGTTAAGTTAAAGGTTCTAAGTTTGACTGTTATTTTATTTCATATCATTTTTCTGTTACTAATATTTACATAAATATTTACAATTAAAGATTAAAAGTTAAAATTCTAAATATCTCTGTTCACATTAGAGTTTGAGAAAAATGATCAGGTAATGAATTGTAGCAAACTTGATTTTCTGCAACTTTACTCATTATATATTCTTCGATTGTTCTAATATTAAGAGAGAAATTTTCTATTTTGTGTTTGTTTGACACAAATACATGAAATCTAGAGCACGGAAGTGCTTAAGGTCGAGTTTAAGGGGTTTTTGGTCTTTAAATTTTTATTTTATTTCTACGGTTTCAAAGATGAACAGTTTTTCAGCTCAAAATTAATTTCACCTCGCTATCTCATTTCCTTTTATGAGTTATAATGTTCAGAAACAAACATGCGGAAATGGAATATATAGGTTGTTTTGGGGACATTTATTCCAGTTTTTTTCCTGAGGGTAACATTTTCAACCGTTACAATGTAGGGGGTAAAATTAATATTTTCTGGTATCTAGAGCACGAAAGTGCGTAAGGCCGAGTTTAAGCGATTGTCGGCTTTCGCGCTTACAGTGCTATTACTACACCTTAATTTAGACTGTTTTTTCAGGTACTATAACTTATGAACGAAAAGAGCTATAGTGGTGATTTTTCAAATATAAAATTTTTACGGAATCATAAGAAACAATTTTTCAATCATCGTTAACGAATTAACCGTTAAAAAGTTATTTCACATCAAAAATCGTTAAATAGCGGAACCACCTATAATTTTTGGCGACTAGTATATCATAATGTTCTCCTACTTCCCGATATCCCTAAAAGTTGATATTTGGTAAACAGGTAGATCTAATACCCAAATCGACGGAAAAATTATGAAAACTAGAAAAAAATTTATATCGGAAAAAAGAAATTTGTTGCAATTTTTTTACACGTTAATTTAAAAATCATTATTTATGAATATTCCAAAGAGTAAACACTGGTTCTTTGATTGTTTTAAATATTTACAAAGTAACTTTTTCAAAATTAAAAAAAAAAGAAGTTTTTTTTAAAAATTGGACCCATTTCTAGATATGCTAGAATGATGCGGTTTTTAAGCATTCAACCAGGATTAACTTGAAATTTATATGAAAAATGGGAAAACTTTAGTTTTCCAAACGTAACAACTTCGAAAATGGCAAAAAACATGAAAATTACCGTTTTTTATCTAACTATAGTGTTTTCTATATAGAAGTTTAACATTACTTAAGAAAAATAATAGCGTTAGCAAATCAAATATCTGTTTTGGATTCAACAACAATTCGAATAAAAATTTTCATCCATTACTTAGATTGAATCAATACGACTAATTTGATTTAAATATTTAAATAATAAGTTTTCAAACAACAAACATTTTTAAATGCATTATTTGTGAAAAAAATGAAATTTTTGCCTGAACCTAAAAATTGAAATATCTCGTCAACCAATAGAGATATCGAAAAAACAAACGAAAATTCAGTCGTTTTAAATCAATATAGTCCATAGAACTTGTATACCACATCTGAATAACATAAATATAATTTTAATAATAATCAATAAAATTTATTAAGTGTTTAAATTTAAGCCACTTCCAGACATTTTAGAACGATGCGGTTTTTCACATTCGACTCGAGATACTTTGAAATGTATGAGAAAAATCGAAAAATTTTAATTTTCATAACACAACTTCACCAAAATTGGAAAAACACCAAAATTTACCTTTCTAGACATGCTAGAAGGATGCGGTTATTTGCATTCGACGAAAAATACCCTTAAACCTATATTTAACATCGGAAAATTTAAATTATCCCAACAAAAACTTCCCAAAAATGAGAAAAACCGAAAATAACATTTAAGTGTTTAAATTTAAGCCACTTCCAGACGCTTTAGAAGGATGTGGTTTTTTGTATTCGACTCGGGATACCTTGAATCTATAAGAAGAATCAGAAAATTTTAATTTTCCTTACATAACATCAACAAAAATGGGAAAACACTAAAAATTACCTTTCTTGACATACAAGTGTGCGGTTTTTTGAATTCGATGAAAAATACCACCAAACCTATAATAAAAATCGGAAAATTTAAATTTTCCCAACGAAACCTTCCCAAAAATGCGAAACATTAAAAATAAAATTTAATGTTTAAATTTAAGCCACTTCCAGATATTTTAGAAAGATGCGTTTTTTTTCATTCGACTCGAGATACCTTGAAATCTATAAGAAAAATCGGAAAATTTTAATTTTCGTAACACAACATTCCCAAAAATAGTGCCCTTGCACGTTAGTATTGTTTAGCAATGCTTTTTGTACCAATTGGGTTTGACCTAATTTTTACCACACATACTCCAACTATATAAATTTTTCATTCCTCACTTGAAATATTCCAACGAAACTAGGAGTAATTTATAAGAATATTTGAGCCAGCCATTCTACAGAAACGTTGCCATTTAAATTTGTGTACGTTGTATACGTTTGTTGCAATACCGAATTTGCTGCTCTAGCTGCTTTAAAAGCCTTGTCTGGAACTGAGGTCACCTCCAGGGTAGTCAAGGATTGTCTGGAGGAACTTCTGAAACTGGCAAAATGAAACAATGTTAAATTGATCTGGGTGCAGGGTCACAGTGGTTTCGAAAGAAACGAAAAAGCGGATACCTTAGCAAAGAAGGGAGTCGGAATGCCATTTATAGGCCCAGAGCCTATTTTAGGAATTCCAAAGACTGCGTGTAAACAAGTGATCAGCGAGTGGTCAAATGCTAAACACCGTGATCACTGGGAAAAAGTACCGCGGCAAGAGTGGAAAGGTACTGCTTCAGAGTACAACAAAGACGTTATCTCTCGATGCACTGAGGCTGAACAGGATGCAACTGTGCAGGGTTACCGGGTTCATTACCGGGCATTATCCCATGCGGAAGCATCTTCACACAATGGGACTCCATAACGGCTCCATTATGTGCAGATTATGTGGCGAGGAGACATCCAACCACATAATCTTTGACTGCGAACCTCTGGGTTACAGCAGATACAGGATATTCGGTGCATCTCACCCCGAATATATGAACCTTCGGGAGGACCTGATAAGCAAGCTCCAGGCTATTGCCAACATATTGGAGAAGCTAGTTTCGTCAGACTGAGGTAAAAGGGGGAGCACAATGGACCATGGGGTCGAAGTGTAATAGTTTTTACCCCGATATTAATCAATCAATCAATACCGAATTTGAAGTTTCGCAGATTTCGTATATAATATCTGCTCTTAATTTGACAGAATCATTTTTTAGGGGTAGTAAAATTTTATTATGTATTTTTGTCAAATATACAAGTTGAAATTGAACCCATTTTATCACTGATTTCGATAAAGTATATAGAATAGAAGGATTAATTTAGATAAAAATTCTGACGATTTTTTAAAGGAAGTTTTCCAGTGGAAATCATGTTTTGTTTTGAATTCAATGCAAGGCCCAAATTGAATTTAATATAACGTTAAGCTGCTAAAAAGGACAGGAGCTTGAGTTTGATCTAAACGCTTTAGAAACACAAAATTTAACACAGCCATTGTTCATTTATTCAGTTGATTTAAAAAAATTTTACAAATAATATCATTTAAACTAATTTAAATCAAAAGAAAACAGTTGAAACTATTTACAAATGCATGTACCAAAAATGGTACAATTTATTTTATATAAAAATTCCTTTTTATAAATAAAGGAAACAAAAGAAATTAAGATAATAAAATTTTAATTATATCAAAAGCGACGTCACAACAATGCATATCTCATTTATATACCAAAAAATAAATGCATAAATTCACACTACGTTACTGAGAATTTTAAAAAAATATAACTAGTCATACAGTCTGTTAAATATAATTCACATTTTAAATTTTTCCTAACCAAACAAAAATAAGAATTAGAATATTTGAAATATTAAGGATATTCCTTTAGATATATTTTAAGTGAGCAAAACAATTCAATATAGTTATGGACTATGTAACTTCCATCCGAAACAAAAATAATAATCTAGTAAGAAATTTTCTTTGAAATTATTGTAATTAAAAAAAATATATAAATGATTTTACTAAATATCAGAGTTGAAAATAATTTGAACAATTAAAGAATGTATTATATCAAAATAAATTATAATATAAAACCTAAAATTTAGTTTTCGTAACAAATGTTTACCTCCAAACAAATATACTTATGAAACCTTATATAGAATTCTCAAAGGTAAATACTTCCAACCAGAAAATTAGATTTAAACTATCAATATAGTTCAAGTATTAATACATATGAAAATTCTGAAAAAAGGATATTTCTCAAAAAAAATTGTTTTTAAATAATTATAACTAAGAAATTTAATATTAATAAAAATTTGGTTACATTTTTCGATCTCCGAATATACTTTGAATTCTCAAGATTAACATGAAACAATATTTATAACTTTATCTCCAATTATTTTTCGAAAATAAAGTGTATTTCGAAAATAAAATGATATAATTAAAAAACGACAGAATAAAATTTATACTAGTAAACTGTAAGTATTAAGAGGAAACTATTAAGATGTAACTATTACGGTTTTTTCGCAATACAAACTATGTGAAAACCAAATCCTGGTTATATTAAAACTTGATTCAAGCAAATTAATAGTGAATTTATCCCGACTCGAATTTATAAAAAAGGAATTAAATGAAATATATCACGATTCAAACCACATATCTAAATACCGATATCAGTTGAGTATTGGGTACAGAGTTCAAAATTACCATATCCATTAATGGCTTCAAATGATGACCAACGGCTACGATACCCAGTAATATTTTCTCCAGAAATTAAATAGTGGACCAGAAGTTGAATATTTGACGAGGAGTTGAAAGATTGAAGAGAATTCGAAATACTACTTATGTGTTGGTTGTTCAAAAGAAGTATTATTTTTTTAATACATGAAGAGAATTTTAATACTTGTGGTGAATTTTAAGACTACTCGTGAATTTTAATACTGTTATTTTAAAAGAGTGTTTGAATGGGGCAAAATCTAATTTACAGGTGCATTCCTTTTCACCTAAAAGTGCGAGTGAAAAGAATGCAGATACCAACTTATATGTTGTAGTCGTTAGTCCTTTATTCATAATGTTAAGGATCAATTAAAAAATTTGTCTTCCATTGCTTTAATCTGTAATTAATAATTATATAAAATAATTACTAACTATATAATATAAAATATTCATGCACAATTAGCAGAATAGCAAAGTAATTATCTCTTGTTATTAGAAAAAATAAATATTTAAAAGCACCAAAATTTTTACTTAATTTACCTACTCGAAAATAGAAGAATAATCGATCGCAAACTATAAATACATCATAAATACATAATTTTACAAAGTAATCATGTTCTAATAGATTCTGGCTTCTGATAATGTAAGGTTTGATCTGTTGCGTATAATGGGAACATTTATGTTGTGTAATCTGCGAAACGTTAATGTGTCCTTTACATAGGTCCCATTTTCTCCGAAGTACTTAGTTTTCTTTTTTTGTTTATTAAATAAAACAAATATTTGAAAAGGGAAAATGATAATTCATAGGTGCATGCCTTTTCATTTAAAAGTGGCGAGTGAAAAGAATGCACATACATTAGCTCCGGGGGGGGGGGGGGATGTCGTGTAAGCAAACTTCTTGAAAATAAAAGTTTACATGAAACAAATTACTAAATATAATTATCTATTGCAGATGAGTACAGTATTGTCTTGGTTATGGCTATTGAAAAAAATGGAATTTTTTTAATTGTAATATGGCCCTAAATGGTAGATACTTACTGAGACGATTTGCTGATTATTGGCCGAACGCAATCTTACAGATGTTAGAGATATAAATTTGATCAGTTTAAAAGGTCCAATTAATTTTTGGCTAATCTTAGCTGATTAGTTATTTTTCAGCATGGAAGCCAAATTCTTAATCACGACGTGTTGACTTACTTTGAATTTGGAAATCGTAGGCCTATTTACTGTTTTCTTTCCTTGATGTCGATGCGCCGTTTTTATTACATTATCAATCTGCTCTTTTGTTGGTTTAGAAGAACTTGTTGATAGATCAGTAACTTCATTAATCACGACGAACGGAGTTAGCAATTGTCTTTAAAAATAAACTTTAGCAGGGGCACTTTTGTAGAGCATTTTTAATTGAGTTATTGTAGTTTAGGAAAACAAATCCGAAAAAGTTACTCCAGTGGCGGTGTTGCTGCCCATACTGTTTTAGTAGACATGACAAGTTATATTTAATTTGATTATTTAATGTTTCGGCCTTGTTAGACGACGGTGTATACGGTGACGTGTAACACGATCTAATTCCATTATTAAATAGGATCATCTTTCATTTGTGTGAAGTAAAAACAGGGCCGTTGTCGCTGACGATATTTCTTGGATAGCCATGGCGAAAAAATAACTGTTGCAATATTCCAAGAGCCGTATCCGTAGTTTGATTGCGATAAGGCTGAACAAAAACAAATTTACTGTAAGCATCTACAACAGAAAAAATATATCTGTAGCCTTCTGGAGATTTAATAATAGGACCAATATAGTTTGTATCAAATATTGCAAGAGGAGCTACACTGCTCAATTTAATTTTATCAACCCTAGATATGGACTTAATTCTGGACAAATTTTTTAAGATTTGACATAAACTTTAACGATTGCATAGATGTTTTTGAAATAGAAAACTTTAGAAATATCCTTAAAAGTTTTAATTACACTGTTATGCGCTTCATACTTCGAATCGTGAAAATATGATAAAACGTATTTAAGTAAAGAGTCCGTTAGTAGTATACGCTTTAACTTATTTACTAACTTATTACCCACCTGCTTGAAAAGCAAGGTATCTTTAATGAAGAATTACTGACGGTTAATCCATTTTGTAAATATTCATAAGTGATTCTACACGTTTCTGACTTTTTTTCTTCATTCTTAATGGATAAAAATAATTAAAGGATTGTTCACAATTCAAAGTTTCAAAGTACCCGCGATTGGATTACTAATAGTTTTACTTGGAATGTGATCCAGAGAAGATTTTATCTTTTATATTAAAATTGAATAGCCTGGATCATGACTATTCAACATTTTATCTTTTGTAAATTTGGGTTTAACCAACTTATGATTCGATCTCGATGTACCATCATTTGCTTAATCGTTATACGATTCGTATAATCTAGATAAAAAATCATCCATATTATTATGTTCAGCCTTTATATGTTCAAGTGTAAAATCAAATCGTGATATTTTAAGAATCCAACGCGAAAGTTAATTAAACTTTTGAGGTGTCTTAAATACCCATAATAAACTTTGACAGCTTCAGAAAATTTAAGCACTGGGGCCTTTGTTCGTGCTAGTTGAGTTTATCATTGCATTAATCAATGCATTCAGTTTATCCATGCATTGTAAATGCAAATCAGTAATTTTAAATTTAACATTTCCCCTTTTTAAATCATTTAATGGTGCAACAATCTGAGTGAACATGGAAATAAAGCGAGCGTAAAAGGCTGCTGCGCTACGAGTCTTGCCACTTCTTAACTTGGACTTTAAGTGGGTCAATTTATTTACCATCGCGAGATAGAACGCTTCCCAATAAACGAACTCTTGACATACCAAAACGTGCTTTGTCCTAGTTGGCAGCAACTCCAAGTTTTTTAATTTTGGCAAACAATAATTCGAAATGATTCAAGTGTGCTTCTATGTTCGGACTATGTACAATAATAAATTAAAAGAAAATGATGACGAAAATTAAGCAAGATTATAATTTAGAAAACGAGCTAAAGCTTGACTGGAAACACTTAGTCCAAATGGCATCCAAGTACCAAATTCTGTAGCTAGTCCCGTAATATATTTTGTGTCATTGGATATTTTAATCTGCTGAAATGCTGATTTTAAATCAAGTGGACTAAACATATTGTATGAGCCAAGACTGCCAGATATATTAATCATATTTACTGAGCTCATTTGGTCAAAAGCGATATGTTTGTTGACAAATCTATAGTCAGCTACGAGTCTATAAGTGTGATTCTTTTTTGGACGGAGACAGAATGCCTTGTTGAACAAGATCTCGGATATGTTATTCGAAAATTTTTGCTTTATCAGGAGCTAAATATAAGGTAAATTACAAACTGGTATGTGATCTTTTAATTTAATTTTATATTCAAAATTTTTTCCCTACCCGACAAATCTGAGAATATAGATTTGTACTTTTTTTTAAGTTTTTCCAGTTTTCAAGTGTGTAATTTATTCATATCAATTTTAGCTTCACAAATTGTTGATGATAATTTATTAGTACTATTGACTTTTAAGAAAGGCATCTTCTCATTTTCATCAAATTTAAATCTAATGATGGATTTAGCAAAATCTAAAAAGATATTACAAATTTTTTAAAATTTTAACCCTAAAACTGCTTCAAAAGTTAAATTATTTTTGACACAAAATGTCTGCATCCAACTGTATTTAAGAACTTTAAAATGAAGTTTAACTACAGAATATATTTTTAAATCTTTGTTTCCAGGTAATTAAACATAGATTTGTTTTGATTATTTGAATAAATTTATTGATTTTTTTGAATTTTACTAAGGTTCTTGTTCGTATAACATTAATGGAAGCACCGGTATCGAACAAAGTAAGGAAAAGGAAACCTTCAATAAATATAATTTAAAGTGGCAAGGAAGGCGGATGAATATTATATTAGAGTTGGGGATCTATTGTAATTCTTTTGAATTTTTAATCGTTGAAATAGTTTCATTCTTTTTATTATTATTGAAAATTCTTTTTTTACAATAGGCTATGGTATGATTGGTTTTCTTGCAATAAGAGAAAAAAAATTCCAATAAGATTTCGATTTGAAATGGGTGATTCAGTAATTGAAGATTTCGTCGAACTTTCAACAAGTAGTTGTGAATTATTAGAAGAATTTAATCTAGTTTAAACTTCTTCAATTTTTGTGGTTAATTTATTTAATTCATAATACGATGACGGAATAGGATTCAAATCCATCATCTGTAAGGTATATCTATTAGCATTTGCAAAAATTATTTGAATTATATGTGACTCATCTAAATCTGAACTTAAAATTTTAGCAAACTTAATAATGGAAGACGAAAAAATAGAAAAAGATCAATTTATCAATCAAAGGTTGTTTAGACATAAGCGAAATATCAGTATCTAACAATTTATCTTTTCTGTTGTTCCAATTGCTGGATTTGGCTACACAATCAGCCCAAAATTACTGTGCATTCGAGGCACATTTATTGATTAAGGATTTAATCAAGATGTAAAAGATGAAATATCAATATCCAATAGATGTTATACATCTGCTATAAATTTAATAATTGTTTCAGGACAAGAGGTATTAAGAAAGATTACTTTGTTTGTTAGTGAGTCTATAGGTACTTGGTTTTGCAAAACAATAATCCGATTGTATAGAAAGTGTTGTTGAATTACCATTATCGCATAAAGTTATCAGATTTGTATTCAACTCAGTTATTTGATGCTACTGCTGAATAATGCATAGTTTTTAATTGACCAGCCGTCTCAGCCAATGTTGATTAGTTGAAGCGATTTGTATTGAAATTATTGCCATATTAATTGCAGAAGTGGTATTAGGAGTCTGGAATAAACCCTGAATATGACCATTGAGCGTCGTTGGGACTTTACCCTGTTGTTGTTGTTGTCTATCTATGATTGATTGATTGATATCGGGGTAAAAATTATTGCACTTCGACCCTATGGTCCATTGTGCTCCCCCTTCTACCTCAGTCTGACGAGACTCGCTTCTCCCATATGTTGGCAATAGCCTGGAGCTTGCTTATCAGGTCCTCCCGAAGGTTCATATATTCGGAGTGAGATGCACTGAATATCCTGTATCTGCTGTAACCCAGAGGTTCGCAGTCAAAGATTATGTGGCTAGATGTTTCTTCCTCCTCGCCACACAATCTGCACACAATGGAGCCGTTATGGAGTCCTATTGTGTGCAGGTGCTTCCGCATGGGATAATGCCTAGTAATGAACCCGGTAACCCTCCGCAGTTGCATCCTGTTCAGCCTCAGTGCATCGAGAGGTACCCTCTTTGATGCACTCTGAAGCAGTACCTTCCCGAGCTCTTGCCGCGGTACTTTTTCCCAGTGATCACGGTGTTTAGCATTTGACCACTCGTTGATCACTTGTTTACATGCAGTCTTTGGAATTCCTAAAATAGGCTCTGGGCCTGTGAATGGCATTCCGACTACCTTCTTTGCTAAGGTATCCGCTTTTTCGTTTCCTTCGAAACCACTGTGACCCGGCACCCAGATCAATTTAACATTGTTCCGTTTTGCCAGTTTCAGAAGTTCCTCCAGACAATCCTTGACTACCCTTGAGGTGACCTCAGTTCCAGACAAGGCTTTTAAAGCAGCTTGACTGTCCGACAGAATACATACGTTCTGGTGTATGTAGCCTCTACGTAGGTTCTCACGGAAGTTTGGCGTAGACTTCTGCTTGGAAGACTGTAGCATATTTCCCCGAGTTGAGGCTTATGTTTGCTTTTGGTCTCTCACCGTAGATTCCCGCCCCGGTCCCATCTTCAGTTTTGGACCCGCCTGTATACCAGACGATTCCTTTCCTGAGGTAGGATAGTTCTCCTTCCGACCACATGGCCCTATCACATACTACAGTGAAAGGTTTTGAGAAGGAGTATGTCTTGGGAAGTATATCTGTGCCCATTTCAAAGACAGGGTCTGAGATAATTGATGTTCCCACGATACTTGCATGTCCAAACTGATTTTTATTAATCCAGTTGTTATTGCAAGACAATCTATAGGCGCTGGATCTCGCTTTAGCTGTTACTACAATGCTTAGCGGAGGCAGCCCCAGTATGACTTTCATGGCAGCTGTAGGTGTACTGCTCATGGATCCAGTGATGCACAAGCAGGCCAGTCTCTGGTTCCTGGACAGCTTTATGCACGCAGTAATCTGCTTAACTTTTGGCCACCACACTAAATCAGCATAGGTTATAATGGGCCTGACTACTGTTGTGTAGAGCCAGTGGATCATTTTGGGTTTTAGACCCCAGACTTTTCCACATGCTCTCTTGCAAAGCATGAGAGAAGATTTGCTCTTATTTGTTATATATTCCAGATGAGGGTTCCATGTTAGTTTGGAGTCCAGCATTACTCCCAAGAACTTGGCTTCCCTTGTGATCTGTAATCTTTCACCGAAGAGGATTGGTGGTTTTATGTTATCCACCTTCCTTTTACGTGTGAATGGAATTAGCGCGGTCTTACCAGGGTAAATTTTCAATCCCTGATTGATACACCATTCATGGGCGATTCTAAGAGCGTTTTGCATAAGCTCCGAGATTGTGCCTTCACAGGGTCCCTGGATTGCAATTACAATGTCGTCCGCGTATCCCTGTGTGTAGTATCTATTTTGGTTGAGGTTTGTCAGTAAGCTGTTCACTGTAAGGCTCTTCAGGAGTGGGGATAAGACACCACCCCGTGGACATTCCTTTGTGGCTCTCAGAGTGACAGACTCTCTAAAAAGATAAGTTTTTATTCTTCTTCCTATCAGCATAGATTTTATCCACCTGCAAAAGGTGTCTTCAACTCCGTTCCGACCTGCAGAATCAATCATGGAATTGTGAGAAGCATTGTCAAATGGCCCCTCTATGTCAAGAAAAACGCACAAGGTGGTTTGTTTTCTTGCGAATCCCTCCTCAATCCTGTATATTAGGTTGTGGAGGGCTGATTCACAGGATTTCCCCACCTGATACGCGTGTTGGTTGGCATGAAGCGGATTTCTTGACAATGCCCCCTGAGTCAAATGAAATCTTAATAGTCGTTGCATTGTTTTCAGTAGAAACGATGACAGACTAATTGGTCTAAAGTCCTTTCCCGAGGAGTGATTAAGCCTCCCCGGTTTTGGCAAGAAGGTCACTCTTACTGGCTTCCATACGGTTGGGATATAACCCGTAGCCAGGCTTGCCCTGTATATATGACCAAGCAAAGTTAAAAGATGCTCTGCTCCTTTTTGTAAAAGAACAGGGTATATCCCATCTGGTCCCGGTGCTTTGTAGGGGTCGAATGAGTTTATTGCCCATTCGATTTTTGAGCGGTTAATGGCAATCGCCGCTCTTCTCCAGTCCTCGCCAGTCGGCGGGAGACACTGGTTAAACTGCTCTTGAGAAGTGTTTTCATCGTCCACTGTCACCGAATCCGGGAAATGAATCCGGAGCAGTGTCTCGAGTGTATCCTTCGCGGAGCTAGTATACTCACCATTGGGTTTACGAAGTGAGCCGATGGTGTCAGCGGGTTTCTTCGCCAGAACACGATGGAGCCTTGCTCCCTCAGATATGTTTTCAACATCATGACAGATCTTCCTTCATGAGTCCACTTTGGCTTTCTTCAGAGACCTTTTGTATTCGGTAAGGGCTTCATGGTAATTATCTCAGTTCCCCAACCTCCTTGTTTTGTTAAATAGCTGGCGAACCCTTCACCTCTGACTCCTTAGGCCCTCATTCCACCAACAAGTCGACCTGCTGATGTCTTTTGAGACCTCCGGGCAGTTTTCTTGGAAAGAGTTAATTATTGCATGCTGAAGCTCAGTTGCATTAAGCTCAATGTCCAATACTGTTTTAAGTTTCTTCGGAATTGTGGCGAGTTTGAACTTTAGTGTCGAATTATATTCGTCCCAATTGGTTCTCCTCGGATCCCGATATTGTATATTACATTGGTCCGTTCTCACCTCAACATTGTAATAGATTTGTCTGTGATCCGATGCAGATGGTTCATCGGACACAAGCCATTTCTTGATTTTACCACTGATTTCATAAGTGCTCAGTGTTACATTAATGACTTCCTTCTGCACTTTGTTAATAAAAGTCGGCTTGTTGCCTGGCTGACGAGTTAATTTTTTCATATCAGTATTTAATTTAATTAATAAATTCAATGACAATGAAATTTGTCGGAGTATACGCTATAGTCTTCTACAGTTTGTCATACGTAACCGAAAGGAATTTGGACAAACATCGTACGTTGACACGAAAGTATACACAAATAAACAAGTATTATATATATAAGTAGTTAGCTATGTAGCGGTATCGCTTCTTCATTAAATAATTTTTATAATTTTGTTCATCATTTTTAGTTGTTGCATAATAACTATAACTTCCCCCTATTATCACGGTTGCTTTGAATGTTAAAAATCTTGATAATTTACATATTAAAATATATAATATTTCATAAATCAAATCAATAAAGATCAATTATATCTTTCACATATATTTATTATTTATTTAAATAATAATTATTTAATAGATCAATCTTTTACCTTTACAATATAATCAAAGAGGTACTCACCTCTTGTATTTGTGTTTGTGCTACCCTACGCAGTGTGATGCGCATCCATCCCATGATCAGTTGCATCGCATCCCATGATCAGTTGGTGGTTTTTTGCCTCACAATACTGGATCAGGTCTTCCATCTCTGTTGATGGTGGTGGAGTAGATGCATCATAGGGTAGATAGACCGAAGCGATGATTACCACTCCAGTTCCGTTCTCCATGTTGTATTTTACTTTTACTGCTGTTAGATCTCTCTGACAAAACTCTAACAGCGGCAAGACATTGATGTCCTTTCTTGCATAAATGCAAGTTCTGGGTCTCTCCGAGGTTTTATCGTAGATAATTTGTCCTCTAGTATCTCCTAGTCCAAGAATATTATGGTTAACAGCCCAAGGTTCTTGGATCAGAGCTATGGAGATTCCCCTTTTCAGCACATTTTGATAGAAGATAGCGGAGGCCGCCTTACTGTGCTGGATGTTTATCTGAAGCATCCGAAGATCATACATTATTTTTCCTCTTTGAAGTATATAGTGGTCTAAGGTTGACTTGACCAAACCCGAGGTATAATTTAAACCCTCGGTCCTGAATCACCCGCAGATCCGCTGCATCCACTTCCAGTACGATGTTATGTGTGTAGGTTTGCATTCTGCACTCCAAGAGCTTTGATTACTTTGCCCGTTTCAACGGAGTTAGAGATCTGGGAAGTATACAGCAGAACCTTTGATGTGATCATCAGGGCTCTTGCATCCCCGACCACAAGTTCCGCTCCATCCCATGGTCTGATATTCGGGACGTTCTCCATGAGCCAGTTTATAGCTGTTGATCCTATGCACCGCACAACGAGGGCCCACCTGTTCAGGTGGCAACCTCGATATTGTGGGCCCTCAACGAGCTCTTGGCTAATAAAGGTTTGTAGCATCGAGAGTTGAACCTCTTCGGATTGTTCCTGAGTCATTTTGACCTCAGGATACCCCCGCAATGCAATGCATATCTTTGTAGTTGCGGCGGATTCAGCAAAGGTATTAATAGCACTTGCCTGTTCCCCCTTTCTTCGTTTTTTCGAGATCTGTTTCGGTTTGGAGTCCCATCTTCAGATCTCAGTCTCTTTTCCTGTGGGTTTTTTGAGGGTTGATTCCCTGAGTCAGACCTACAGGTAACACTGTTTCTGAGAAAACCAGGGCTGTGGGGTTTTTTGTCCGGATATTCCTCTTTATCGGAGGAATTGGTTTCTCCTCAGCTCTTGCTTTCTTTTCAAATGCTTTTCTCTGGGCTGCACCTGAAAGATTTTTCATTTCCACCTTCAGGAAAGGATTCTGGGCTTTATCGTCCATATTTTCTGCTGGGCTGGATGCACCTGCAGTTTTTTGTTTCTCGGCGAGGTTTGCTTGTGCAGCCTTGGTTGATTCACTTTTTGAGGGGATTTGAGCCCCAGACTTATTATTTTCTTTATTGTGTTTATCCATTTTTGTTCCCACTATAAAAATCGGGCCATGTACTACCCCATAGGCCACTTGATGGGGAGGGCATTGATACAGTGGAGTTCGCCAGTTGCTCCAAGGGGATTGTTTATGACAGCATTTAACCCTGCTGCCCTAGCCTTCGGCTAGATCTCTTGGCACAATGCCTCGCACCGTAGCTTGGGTTTTGTCTATCCATGCTCATTGTTCCTGGCATTATAAATAGAACGGAAAAAATATATATAGAAGAATGAAACCAAAAATGAAAAAACCTATTATATAAATGAAGTATCAAAATTAGTTAAATTGAAAATACAATGATTTCAATACATTTAGAAAACTTATCATTTGATTTGCTATCAATTGATAGTAATATTGTTTGGGGGTTAGTAAAAAATAATTATGTATTGTTGTTCTAAAACACTGCAAATTGAAATTGAACTCCTTTTATCACTAATTGCGATACAGTATAAATAATAGAAGGGTTATGCTGAGCCCGAAATTGAAATCAATATAAACTTAAGCTGTTATAGAGGATAGGATCTTGGGTTTGATCTAAATGCTTAAAAAACACAAAATAATTTAAAACCGTCAAAATATAATTGTTCATTTACTAAAATGATTAAAAAAATATTACAAATAATATCATTTAAACTAATTTGAATCAAAATAAAATAGTTGAAACTATTTGCAAATGTATGTAACAGACATAGTACAATTTATTTTATATACATATTCCTTTTTTTAAAAAAATGAAACAAAAAATAAATAAATTAAAATAAAACAATTTTAATTTTATCAAAAGCGACGCCACTGGAATGTATACCTCATTCACACTACGTCACTGAGAATTATGAAAAAATAACTAGTCATACAGACTGTTAAATATATATCACATTTTAAATTTTTCTAACCAAATAAAAATATGAATATTTGAAATATAAAGGATATTCCTTAAGATAAATTTTAAGTCAACAAAACAACTCAATGTAATCGGCCGAGACAGTACTCGACCAAGCGACGACCGAGTGATTTTGGGCGGGTCTGTGAATAGAACCATGTTCTTTTTTGTCGGGCGAGAAGGGAACTCTACCACTCATCCTCTCGGTCGTTCGCCACTGGCTCTCCCACTTGGCCAGTGCAATTACGTTTGCGGCTGGCGAGTGCCCGTGTTCTATTGCAGCTTTCTTATCATTATCCATTATCAGTCAATTATTGTCCCTCTTTCTTGACTAATGTCTCGCCCTGATCAGGTGGAATGTAATCATCTACATTTCACCTAAAAGTGCGAGTGATACCCAGTGATATTTTCTCCAGAATTTAAATAGTTGACCAGAAGTTGAATATTTGACGAGGAGTTGAAAGATTGAAGAGAATTCGATGTACTACTTATGTTTTGGTTGTTCAAAAGAACTATTATTTTTTTATACATGAAGATAATTTTAATACTACTCGTGAATTTTAATACTGTTATTTTAAAAGAGTTTTTGAATGGGACAAAATCTAATTCACAGGTGCATTCCTTTTCACCTAAAAGTGCGATTGAAAAGAATGCAGATACAAACTTATATGCTGCAGTTGTTAGTCCCTTATTCATAATGTTAAGGATCAATTTAAAAAATTTGTCTTCCATTGCTTTAATCTGTAATTAATAATTATATAAAATAATTACTAATTATTCAATATAAAATAGTCATGCACACTTAGTAGAAAAGCAAAATCATTACCTCTTGTAATTAAAAAAAAATAAAAATTTAAAAGCACCAAAATTTTTACTTAATTTACCTACTCGAAAATAGTAGAATAATCAATGAATAATACATGACACTGTCGAAGGCACAGGTATTTGTAAAGTAATCATGTTCCCATATATTCTGGATTCTGATAATATAAGGTCTGATCCGTTGCGTATAATGGGAATATTTATATTGTGTAATCTGCGAAACGTTAATGTGTCCTTAACATATGTTCCATTTTTTACGAAGTACTTAGTTTTTTTTTGTTTATTAAATAAAACAAATATTTGAAATTTTCGTAAAATCACTTTATTTGACTAGTTTCGGAACACAGTTCGTTTTCAGAAATAGAAATGAAATTTCTTTTTTTTATTCTTTTTATTATTATCAATTTGATTTTAGTTAATAATTTCTTCTGTACCAACAAAAAATCTTCGGTTTGTAGCTTTTTAACAAAACATATTTAATACGATAATGATATGAACTTTAATACTAACTATTAGCTGGATTTTAAATTTTAAAGACAAAACAAGTTAAAATAAGAGCTAGGAGAGTTAATTGCATAAATATCTAGTATATACTGAGTTCAAAAGGCCAAGAAGTGAAGATATTGCTGTATGCCGATGATGTAGCTTTATTCTCACAATCTATTGGGGGAATGAAGAGGTCCTTAGCAGCAATAGAAAACTACTGCGTTACTTGGGAAATGACCATCAACGTAAAAAAAACAAAAGTGCTTAGAGTTTGTCAGGGAAGGAAGTATAATCGGAACGAAGTTTTTAGGATCAATGGCAATTTAATAGAGAATGTCTCAAGCTTTCAATATTTAGGAGTAATGATAGCATACAATGGCAGTTGGAAATTACACCAAAACGAGATGATAACAAAAGCCAGTAGAGCACTTATGATTTTAAGAAAGTTTATATACAAATATGAACAGTTTCCAGTAAGCTTGATATTAAAAATGTTCAACTCTATTTTCACACCGATCCTGACATATGGAAGAGAGGTTTGGGGAATTGAAGGTTGTTCAAAAGAGTTGGTTTCTTTTACCTACAACTTCTACAAAGAGCTCCTCGGAGTATCTAAATCAACCCCTAATTGCGCAATAGATTTAGAATTAGGTGTAATGCCCATTGAAGGATTTGTGCTGCAACATGCAATCAACTTTTACTTTAGAGTAGCATTTTCAAATAAAGCATTACAAAAAAGTTGCATGCAGGGGGAATGGGACAGCATAATTAAGGCTAAACTTTGTGAACTGGGCCTTAATTTAAATGAAATGCAAGAAGGGAGCTACAAAAGAGTTCAAAAATTAATTAAAAGTAAAGTAAGTGATTTATGCCTAGTGAACACCTTAGCAGAAGCCAAAACAAAAAATTCTTTGGAATTTTTCATGATGTTAAACCATTATGATAGAGGCGCAATGTACATCGACATAGCAAATAGAAGCGAAAGAAGAATGCTTGCAAACTTCAGAATGTATAGGTTCGGTTGGGAAAACAGAAGAATAAACACTAACGGAGAAAAAATTTGCGTTTTATGTGGATGGGGCATTGAATCCATAAGGCACATGATTGAGCACTGCCAAGGAACTGAGGGAAAAGAGAGGGAGGGAATCAGTCAAAGAGGATACGAAAATGCGATGGCTATGCTGGAGGTTAACAGTAAAGAGGATATAAGGGCGATATGCGATTACTTGGATTTAATCATCAAAAAGCGTAAAGCAAATTTATGAGCTAATCAAGGAGAAAAGTAGTAGTAAACACAGTATCTTTTTATTTTCTGTCTTTTTGTTGAATTTCTGTGCTATTGAAGCAATAATATGTTGTTATTTTGAATTTTGTAAAAGCACTTATGTTTATTATAATGTAAAGAGTGATAAGCCATTTATTGGCAAATCAAATAAATAAATAAATAAATAAAAAAATACTGAGTTCATTATCAATGCATTAACTGTGGATTTTACTTTATAAGTATTTCTTGTCCTGCGGCTAGTAGAAGCAAAAAAAGTTTATTTCTGAAACTTAAAATTGGTGTGAGCAATAATTTTTAACGAACCGTAAATTGTCCCTACAATCCTTAAGTAGTTTCACTTAATATGCCGTAAATAGGTGTTTTATACACTGTTACAAATTTTGTATTCGAATGACTAGACTTGACGATTAAAGTCTAGTCATACGACTAGACTTGACGATTAAATTATTAACGTAATTTTGCATCCGTGTCTACATGAGTGTTAGAAAGACATGCATTTATTTCTAAAAAAAAGAGACAGATGCATACACATATTACTATAATATTTTTAATAATAATAATAATATTTCTATATATACAGGATACCGCATTCGAAACAAGGTACAAGTCAAACAAGGTAATTCGTATAAAAGTCTGTTCAACTTTTGAAATGTTTATCTGTAGTGACCACTCATATTCGGTTCCTTAGAAAATTGTTGCCATAACGACTACCCATTTTCCGTGGGAAAAACTTTCTTATTGTAGAATAATACTCCTGAAATTTGTTTCCGTAGCGGCTGCCGGTTTCAAATGAAAACTATTAAAAAAAAAAAATTATATATCTGTATTTTGTAGCTATAGTGTCAACTCATGTTTAGTCAATTTGAAATTTGTTCCAATAGCGGATAGCCATTTACAGTGGAAAAAAAATGTTATTATAGAAATAATCCTTTTGAAATTTGTCGCCGTAGCACCTGCCTGTGTTTATCGATAAAAACTACTTTTATTGAAAAATATTATTTCTGTAGTTTGTAGCCATAGTGTCTTACTCTTGTTTAGTCAATTTGAAATTTCTTGCCACAGCGGCTACCCATTTCTAGTGACAAAAAAAGTTCGAATTATAGTAAAATACTCCTGGAATTTGTAGCGGTAGCAGCTACCGGTTTAACTTGATAAAAACTACTTTTATTGAAGAATATTATTTCTATAATTTGTAGCCATAGTGTGTACTCTTGTTTAGTCAATTTGGAATTTGTTGCCACAGCGGCTACCCATTTTCGGTGGAAATAAATTTGTTATTGTTGAAAAATACTTTTGGAATTTGTTGCCGTAGCGGCTGGCTGTTTTATTGATAAAAGAATACTTTAATAAAAATCCGGTTTTTATTGAAAAATAGTTATTAACTAAAACAATACCCTTGAAAGGAGTCACCATAGCGGCTACTCGTTTGCAGTGTAAAAAAAACTTTTTTACCTAAGAATAATACTCTTGAAATATGTTGCCGTAGCGGTTGCCTGTTTTTATTCTTAAGTAATTACTTTTATTAAATAATAATAATTCTGAAATTTGTAGCAATAGTGTCTACTCTTGTTTAGTTAATTTGAAATTTGTTGCCCTCGCGGCTACACGCTTTTAGTGAAAATAAAATGGTTGTTCCACTAGAACAATACCATTGAAAGTAGTTGCCATAGCGGTTACCCGATATCAGTTAAGAAAAACTGTTTTTATTGTGAAATAATACTGTTGACGTTTGTAGCAATAGCAGGTACCCGTTTTTAGTTAAGCAAAACTGTTTTATTGTATAACGATAATTATGAAACTTGTAGATAGCGACTATCCACTTTTAATCTATAAAAACTATTTTAATTCAAAAAAATACTTTTGAAATTCATAGCCTTACCGGCTGCATGCTAAAACAAACTATTTTACTATAAAATGCATTTTTGCTACTTATTCACTTATTTTTATTTAAATGCTTTTAATATTAAAAAAATTTGACTTAGTTTGACCAATCATTACCCCGTTTTTATTTCTTCAAAACCTTCTAATGGAATTCCACATAGTAAAACTATCATTACTGTAATTTATTTTTTATAATTATGAATTATAAAAAAATAATTATGAATTATTTATCCAAATAAAACGGATTGACGTTTTCATAGATATTGAAAGCATTCATTATACTACTAAACCATTGAATTCCTCTCCTAGTAGGACCTTGTAGTTAGGGGACAAGCTTATGTGCATCGATGAAGGGCTATGCTATGCCGTCGGTAACTATGTTACTATGACAGGATAACCTTGAGACGACCAAGAAACCATGCAAAACCTAAGCTATGGTGCGAGACATTGTGGCTAAAGAACTAGCCGAAGGCTAGGGCAGCAGGGTCAAATGCTCCCATAATCAATCCTCTAGGAACAACTGGCAAGCTTCACTGTATCAATGCTCTCCCCATCAAGTGGCCGATGGTGAAGTACGCGGCCCGTTTTAATCGTGGGACGAAAATGGAAAAACACTTTAAAAATAATAATAACTCTGGGGCTCACATCCCCTCAAAAAAGTGAATCAACTGTGGCTGCACAAGCTAACCTCACCGAGACACAAAAATTGCAGGTGCATCCAGCCCAGCAGAAAATCTGGACGATAAACTCCAGAATCCTTTCCTGGAGGTGGAAATGAAAAATCTCTCGGGTGCAGCCCAGAAAAAAGCAGTTGAAGAGAAAGCCAGAGTTGAGTAGAAACCGATTCCTCCGATAAAGAGGAAAATCCGGACTAAAACCCTACAGCACTATTTTTCTCAGGAACAGTGATACTTGTGGGGTCCAACTCAGGGAATCAACCCTTGGAAAACCCACAGGAAAAGAGGTTGAGATCTGAAGATTGGACTGGCTTATGGAGAACGTCCCGAGTATCAGACCATGGGACGGACCGGAACTTGTCGTCGGGGATGCAAGTGCCCTGATGAACACATAAAAAGTTCTGCTCCCCATATCTATAACTCCGTTGAAATGGGCAAAATAATCAAAACTCTTGGACCGCAGAACCTGCACACTCAGGAGTGACGAATTATCAACAGCACGAGGGTCAATGCGGGGCACTTCGTAAACCTGATGGTGAGTATACTATCTAGCTCCGTGAAAGATAGTATACTCACCATCGTGTATTCTCCCCAGTGGACAGTGACAATCCTTCTCAAGAGTTAAACTAAGGCCCCCTTCCGACAAGCGAGGCCTGGAAAGAGCGGCGATTACCTTTAACTGCTCAAAGATCGAATGGGCATTAAACTCATTCAACCCCTACAAAGCACCGGGACCAGATGGGATATACCCAATGCTTTTACAAAAAAAAGCAGAGCATCTTTTAACTCTGCTTGGTCATATTCAGAGCAAGCCTGGCTATGGGTTATATCCCAACAGTACGGAAGCCAGTAAGAGTGACCTTCTTGTCAAAACTGGAGAGGCTTAACCTATTCACGGGAAAGAACTTTAGACCAGTTATTCATCGTTTCTACTGAAAACAATGGAACGACTAATAGGATTTCATTTGACTTAGGGGGCGAGCTTATTGTCGAGAAATCCACTTCATACCAACTAACACGCGTATCAGGTGGGAAAATCCTGTGAATCAGCCCTCCAAAACCTAATATCGCGTTTTTCTTGACATAGAGGGGGCATTTGACAATGCTTCTTACAATTCCATGGTTGATTCTGCAGGTCAGCACGGAGTTGAAGACACCTTTTGCAGGTGGATAAAATCTATGCTGATAGGAAGAAGAATACAAACTTCTCTTTTTGGGGAGTCTGCCACTGTGAGAGCCACAAAGAGATGTCCGCAGGATGGTGTATTATCCTCACTCCTGTGAAGCCTGGCAGTGAAAAGCTTACTGACGAACCTCAACCTCTTACTGACGAACCTCAAAAATGGATACTACACACAGGGATACGCCGACAAGATTGTAATTGCAATCCAGGGACCCTGTGAAGGCACAATCTCGGAGCTTATGCAAAACGCTATATAGAACCGCACAGGAATGGTGTATCAATCAGGGATAGAAAATAAACCCTGGTAAGACCGCATTAATTCTATTCACACGTAAAAGGAAGGTGGATCACATAAAACCACCCATCCTCTTCGGTGAAAGATTATAGATCACAAGGGAAGCCAAGTTCTTAGGAGTAATGTTGGACTCTAAAATAACATAGAACCCTCATCTGGAATACATAACAAATGAGAGCAAATCTTCTCTCATGCTTTTCAAGAGAGTGTAAAGGTAGAAGATAGTTATAATAAATAATTATTATTTAAATAAATAATAAATATATGTGAAAGATATAATTGATCTTTATTGATTTGATTTATGAAATATTATATATTTTAATATGTAAATTATCAAGGTTGTTAACATTCGAAGCGACCGTGATAATAGAGGGAAGTTATAGTTGTTATGCAACAACTAAAAATGATGAACAAAATTATAATAATAATTTAATGAAGAAGCGATACCGCTACAAGAGCATGTGGAAATGTCTGGGGTCTAAAACCCAAAACGATTCACTGGTTTTACACAACAGTAATCAGGCCAATTATAACCTATGCTGATCTAGAGTGGTGGCCAAAAGTTAAGCAGCTTACTGCGTGCAAAAATCTGTACAGGATCCAGAGACTGGTCTGCTTGTGCATCGCTGGATCCATGAACAGTACACCTACAGATGCCATGGAAGTCATACTGGGGCTGCTTCCGCTAAGCATTGTTATACTAGCTAAAGCGAGACCCACGCCTTTAGATTGTTTTGCAATAATAGCTGGATTAATAAAAATCAGGTGGAACATGTAAGGATTGTGGGAACATCAATTATCTCAGACCTCGTCTTTGAAATGGGCACAGATATACTTCCCAAGACATACTCCTTCTCAAAATCTTTCACTGTAGTATGTGATGTGGTCGGAAGAAGAACCACCCTACCTCAAGAAAGTTGGGTATACAGAAAATCGTATGGTATACAGACGGATCCCATGCAGAAGCATCCGCACACAATGGGACTCCATGACGGGTCCATTATGTGCAGATTCTATAGCGAGACGGAAGAAACATCCAGCCACATGATCTTTGACTGCAAACCTCTGGGTTACAGTATATACAGGATATTCGGTGCATCCCCCACCCCGAATATATGAACCTTCAAGAGGAGCTGATAAGCAAGCTCCAGGCTATTGCCAACATATGGGAGAAGCGAGTCTCATCAGACTGAAGAAGAAGAGGGAGCACAATGGACTATAAGGTCGAAGTGCAATAGTATTACTCCGGTATTAATCAATCAATCAATCAAACCATTGAATTTTACTTGTATAATATTCTTAAACATACTGTAGTTGACGAAAATGGGCATGATCGTTTTCTTTTATAAATTTATGATAAGTTATTATTGTAATAATTTATATATAGAACCTATTACTACTTTGGCATGAACAAATTGACGTACACATTTTTATTTAAACAAAAAATAAACCAAATAAAACCGTGTGTGTGTGCTAAATGGCAGCATCGTGTTTGTGAATAAATAAGTAATGCATTTAAACGGTTATTAATTCAAATATATTTATTTTTCATCTCTTGCTTTTTTCACAGTCACAAAGTTTGTTGGAAATTTTATAAATAAGCTTGTGAATTAAAAAAAGTTTTATCGTGGAAGTTTCTTGCTGTTATACACTGCAAACCTGTAAAGCATTCTGCTTATATATAAGCTATGAATTGCAGCATTTTTATGTTAATTGTAACAGACAACTCATATTAGCGAATTTTCTCCTAAGGAAATGCAGCCATTGTTTTTGCACCAATGTTGGAATTTCGTAAAAATTTTTCAAATGTCCATCGATCCTACTTATTAGATGTTAAAAATCACTATCGCTAAAATTTGTATCTATATATATATATATATATATATATATATACATATATATATATATATATATATATATATATATATATATATATGTATATATATATATATATATATATCAAGATTTATACTTTTTTTAAATGTCTGTGGACTCTCTAGCGGTCTAAGTTTTATTCCGATTGGAATGAAATTTGGTATTTGAGGCGCTTTTGGTCAAGTTCGTTAATGGGTAAATAAAATCGGACGAGGGGAAAGGGGGTTTCGAGGGAGGGGGAAATACAAAATTTGACTATCTCCCTTAATATTTGAGTTAACTTATAGGTACTAAGTTTTACTGTAATTTTGTTTCTTATAATTTTTCTGTTAAAATTCTAAATATCTCTGTTCACATTAGAGATTGAGAAACATGATCCAGTAATGAATTGTAGCAAACTTGATTTTCTACAACTTTACTCCTTATATTTTTTTCGATTATTCTAATATTAAGACAGATATTTAATATTTTGTGTTCGTTTGACACCAATACAGGAAATATATTTTATTGTAAAAAATTTTGATTGTCGTTTCCATAGTAACTATAAACTATAATCGTTATACATCGTTCTATTTTTTACCGACGAAAAGAAGGAGGTATTCAATTCAACCTGTATATTTTTTTATTTATTTTATTTTTGATCACGCATAACTTTATACAGAGTAGTCCGACTTTGATATTTTTTTTTATTGGATAGTGAATGATTGAAAGTTGGTCCCATAAAAATTTGAAAAAAAAATTTCAGCTACAAAAAATTTTATTTACGAAAAAAATAAAAAAATAAGACTTTCCAGCGCTTCCACTAAATAACAAATATCATATATTTGAATATTGTATAATATCGTATATTGTCTGTGTGAAATTGTCATCAAATTTGCGACGAGTAACATATCCTGAGAGAATATAAGAGTAATTGTAATAATAGTAAGGTAACAGGAATAAATGTGAATGAAAGAAATTTTAACAAGAGTAATTTCAATATAATTAAAAATTTATTATATTTTAAGTTTAGTATATTTTAAGTTAGTTAATTGTCTATTTATTTTAATTTTTGTCTATTCATCGCGACTTTCTATCTATTTCTAATTGTCAAAGAGTAAATTACGACCAACTAATTTATACTGATGATGATTACATTGTAGCCGAAATACGTATTTATAATAGAAAAAAAACTGATCTAGGTAAAGGGGGCGAATTTGAAATTTTATCACAACAAAATGTTTAAATCTACTGGTACCCCAAAAGTAATATCTAAAGAATTATTTAATGTAGGTAGCAATAGTAGAAACAACAACAATGACCAAAATTATCATCATAATACAAATTACTATGACTTCCAAACTATTTCGAAGAAATTAATAACTATTCATTCCGATTTTCAATTCAATGAAATTCATATCCCTGTAGAATTTCATCAACCCTATGTAAAAGAAATAGAATACGCTGAAGATTTAAATTTTCTCGATAAAGCCTCGACTCCGCCGGTTTCTTAGAGCTCAACGTACAACAATCGTTTCAAAGGGCGTTACCATTCATCTAATTAAACACGGACTCCAATACTTAAAATTTCTAATAGATGCGCCGATAATAACAGCATTATTGATCCTGAACATACAAATAGTATGAAATTAATAACTACAGGCTTTGACGTTAAATCACACAAAATAAAACATAAAATTTAAGTTAATAAACTAAATGAATTCGAAAATACACAACCATTAGAATTTTTGGTTTTCAAATTTCATTATTTTTTTGATATAATTATAGCAGCCAGACATAACAGAGCTTAAAAACAAATCTAAATAAATTAACATAAATTATAAAAATCATACAATTGTCATTGGAAATAAAATTAATCGAATTTATTATAAACCGTGTGTGTGTCCACAAGTATTAAATCTTCAATCACGAGATTACCGATTAATAAATGTCCAAACATTTATAAAAAATGGCGATGTAATTATTCCCCAAATACAATTAAAGGAACACGTACATACTGTTAGCGGAATTTACAATGTTATAGATAACAAAAGCAAAGTGATCGTTTCAAATGAATCGAATTCACCACAAACTGTAATACTTTCAACCCCCTTAAACAGCAAATCTTTAAACAATTATGTTGAAATAAATAATTGTGAAACTACTACACCTATGGAGTATGACTTTCACGACAACTATAAGTTTGTAACCAATAATATTAGAATGAAACATCCGAATTCAGAGGAACAAAATGCTCTTATCAATGGGTGCACGGCTTATAGAGATATTTTCTACACACCTGACTAGAACATGAGTTTCACTTCTGATATTATACATTCAATAATGAGAAAGGACGATCTCACCTATTTATACCCGATCGTATAGAATACCACATATGGCAAACTTAAACAATTTAGAAACTAGCTCTCAAGATGTTGAAAGCGCTCACTCCGCTCAAGAAAACCTAAATGAAGGTATTAGAATATCAAAGCAAGCTTTGAACGAATTCTCTAATCAAATTATGATAGAGACGGGACTCAGAAAAATGTTCCCTCCATATATTTATTTCAAACAATAAAATAATTGATATTTGAATACGAAAATACACCTAACGATAAACTATGCATATAAATATTCAAAGAATATAGTCCAAATTTAAAAAAATTATAAATACAAAATAATTATAATTATCAATGTCGACAGTGACATTGGATATCGAAGCCGTTCTCTTCGTCTCGGGCCCCGGTGTCCTTCAGGTAGCACCAGCGACCAGTCGCGTCGAATTCACGTCAATAAATAAAAAAATAAAAATAAATCAATGACGGTTGTATTTATTTCAACCGTTACAATACATATATATATATATATATATATATATTCATATATATATGTTTATATATATATATATATATATATATATATTTAACTAAAATACAAAAATAAAGTGTGATTGAAGATTAAGTTACAAAATTTTTCAAAATAAATTTGAATTACAATATTTCAATCAAATCAATCAAGTAACATAATAGTTTGTAATCTAAATTGAATTCAAGTAAATGAAGTCTACAAAAGAATGAATGATGCCGAATAATTCAATAACAAGTTTAAATAAAATTAAATAAGCAAAATATTGTTTTATAGTAGGAAGTTAAATTAAATTCATTTGATGAAGTTTACAAAAGAAAATATAATTAAAAATAATTTCCAGTCGCGTCGAATTCACGTCAATAAATAAAAAAATAAAAATAAATCAATGACGGTTGTATTTATTTCAACCGTTACAATACATATATATATATATATATATATATATATATATATATATATATATATATATATATATATATATATATATATATTCATATATATATGTTATATATATATATATATATATATATATATATATACTTAAGTTAAATATATATATATATATATATATATTTAACTAAAATACAAAAATAAAGTGTGATTGAAGATTAAGTTACAAAATTTTTCAAAATAAATTTGAATTACAATATTTCAATCAAATCAATCAAGTAACATAATAGTTTGTAATCTAAATTGAATTCAAGTAAATGAAGTCTACAAAAGAATGAATGATGCCGAATAATTCAATAACAAGTTTAAATAAAATTAAATAAGCAAAATATTGTTTTATAGTAGGAAGTTAAATTAAATTCATTTGATGAAGATTACAAAAGAAAATATAATTAAAAATAATTTTGATTACAAAATCTTAATCAAAATTAATCAAGTAAGATTACAATGATAATTTAAGTTGAATATATTTAAATGAAAACTATAAAGGAATGTAAAACTCAGACTCTTTCGATTACAAGTTTAAGCAAATTTAAACAAGTAATATGGTTTATACTTGCAGGCTAATATGAATAGTTTAAACATTAAAAAAAAAAAATTAAGATAAGAAAATGTTTTACAATTTTGAAAACCGAAATAAATAAATATAAGAAGATTATTGAATAATAATGGTGATATTTGAAGATTGAATTAGAAAATAGAAAATGGAATACCACCAACATTGAATTTGACAATAATTATCCTACTAAGAAAATAATATTTTAACGGAAATGAATGATTACACATGACATAATTATACGACGTAAATGTCCATTCCCAATATAAATGTTAGAAATTAAAAAAATACGATAAACATTGGCTATACAAGAACAAACTTGAATTGAAATTTGATGAATCCCAACAACGTGAAATATAGAATTGTAAGTTTGAAATAGATTAGTAAAAGAATAAAAGAATTATACTTATTAGATGTTGAATTTTGCCTTCAGCCTACACCCTTGCTAATTAATAATTAAATAATTAAATTTACTCGAGTCCACACGAAAGAACGTGTTACAAAATTTTGATATAATATCAATAATATGCCTATGTTTCAAAAACACAGACCCAGCCGCTCGACAAAAAAATAAAAATTATATAACACAATGTAAACAACATACCTGTGTTTGAAAAACACAGAGTTGACTACTCCGGTAAGAACGGAGAGTTATAGACTAGGTAATGAACTTACCTCGGCCAATAATTTACAGTGACTATATGTTGCTGCTGGTATGAGTTAAAAGCGCCTATCATTTTTCTATTTATACACTAACGAGGCAGCGATGTTGTTTGCAACTGTCTTACCGAATATTAGCGAATCGATCCCGAGTATTTGCGAGTCTCTTTAAGCGAAGTAGTAAATAAGTAAATACATTTGTAGTTAAATTTAGTTTTTTTTGTTTTTTTAATATGTCACTAACAATTTTTATTTATATATATGTATATTCTTTTTTTATTATTATAGAAGTATGTAAGCGCGAGTTTTGAAAGAAAGTGAACGGGAAAAGTACACCTACATACCCCCAGGCTGGAAAAAAAGCGAACCGCTAAAGAAAAACTCTGCATATTGAAATAATAATAATAATTTAGTTTTAAATGGAAGATGCATAACTCGTAATGAGATTTTTAAAAGATTATATTTTGTCTATAGATAGGCTATCTGTTGTAGAATGGTCTCAAGTTATAAATACTAGCTGAACTAGTTATTTTGTTGTTTTTAGAGCGTAATCTGATAGATGTTGGCGATGTAAATTTTTTTAATTTTAAATGGACCATTAAACTTTTGTCGAAATTTCGATGACTGTTCAAACTGAATTTGATTTGCCAGATTCTTAACCATAACGTACTGACCAATTTTATATTTGAATGTAGCTGGTCTATTTAGTGTTTTGTTTACTTGGTGTTGATATGCCAATTTAATTGCATTCTCAATTTGTTGTTTAGATGGACAGTTGTCATTGCTGAGTAATTTCATTAATGACTGAGTTAATAATTGACGGCCCAAGTATACTTGTGCCGGCGTAGCTTGTAGTACGTTTTTATAGCTATTATTATACTTGAGAATGACAAAACCTAAAAATTTAGACCAGTTCTTGTGGTGTTGTCCACATTGTTTTTGTAAGCACGAAAGATTGCATTTAATAACCTTATTCAAAGTTTCTGCTTTATTCGATGATGGCGTGTACAGGCTTGTAAAGCATAAATTAATTCCATTGTTGATCAAAACATTGTAAATTTATGAGATGAGAAGGCTGGACCATTATCAGTCACGATATTTAGGCTATTCGAAAAAATAACTCTTGAATCATTCGTATAGCTGTATCCGATGTTTGGTTGCGGCATGGTTGAGCGAATGCATATTTACTATAGTCATCTAGGACAGAGAAGATATAACGGTAGTTTTCCGGAGATTTTACAATCGGTCCAATGAAATCGCAAAAGAGCGTGTCAAATATTGCAAGAGGTATTGCTGAACTAAACTTGATTTTATCGACTCTTGTGTAGGGTCGCGTTTTTTGACAAATTTTGTAAAATATGACGTAATCTTTTGTGATTTTATACAAATTCTTATAATAAAATAATTTTGATATATCTCGGAAGGTTTTAATGACAGAGTTATGTCCTCCAAACTTCGAATCATGAAAATAACTAAGTACGTACTGTAATAATGAATCTGTCAATAAAATTCGTTTTAATTTGTTCTTTCCAACCAACTTACAGAGTAAACCATCCTTAATGTAAAAATTAGAAACATCTGTACCGTTCTTTATCAATTGGTGAATGATCTTACATAAATCTAATTTTTTTTGCTCAGCTTTATTGGAAAGAAAGTCTAAATGTGTATTAGATAGTACATTGATTGAATCTATGTTATCTGAGGTTTCGTGATTTGAAATTGTAGTAATTTGCGGGGGAGTATCATTATCATAAATATGATCCAGTGAATTCTTAATTCTATAAACCAAAGTTGAATAGCCTGGATCATTACTATGCAACTTTATAATTTTTTGTTTCTTAGCGTCATTATTTGTATTAGGTTTGACATTTTGTAGCTGATCATTTACAGTTTCTTTTTCGAATAGTCGAGATAAAAAATCTGCCAAACTGTTATGCTGTCCTTTGATATGTTGTGGTTCAAAGTCATATTTCGATATTTTAAGTATCCACCGAGCTAGCTTATTAAACTTTCTTGGACTATTAAATAACCAGAGCAGACTTTTACAATCCGTTTGTAGAATGAAATGGCTGTCTATTAAAAATTCTTTAAATTTTTCGAGAGCGTGTATAACCGCAAGCATCTCTAACTCGTGACTATTATAAAGTGTTTCAGCAGGATTAAGTTTCCTTGAGGTATACTTAATTGGATGGAGACCGACGTCATGTTCTTGAAGAAGAACAGCTCCAATACCTGAAGCAGATCCATGACATTGAAGAATAAACTTTTTAGAGAAGCTAGGATGTTTTAGTACTGGAGTCGACATAAGTGCAAGTTTGAGTTTTTTAATAGACTTTAAGTGAATGTCCGTTAATTTAAATTTTGTATTCTTTTTAAAAAATCATTCAACGGAGCTACTATCTGACTAAACATCGGAATGAATCTGGCATAAAATGTGGCTGCCCCAAGAAATCTTTGAAGTTCTTTCAGGTTCCGTGGTGTAGGCATATCTTTGGTGCCTTGAACTTTTAGGGGGTCAACGTATCGACCATCCGGTGAAATAACGCTTCCAAGAAGTCTAACCCTAGACATACAAAAACGGGCTTTTTCCTGATTAACAGTGATCCCAAGTTTTTGTATTTTTGAAAACAATAATTCTAAATGCCGTAAATGAGACTCAACATCGGGGCTATGTATTATTAAATCATTATAATAAATCAGTAAAAATTGATGACGAAATTTGGCAAAATTAAAGTTTAAAAAACGAGCTTATGCTTGACTAGAAACACTTAAACCAAAAGGCATATAGTTCCAGTGCCACTTTCAAAATTGTGTTATAATAGCTGTCACATGTTTGGAATCGTCTGCAATTTTGAGCTGATAGAACGATTTACGTATGTCAACAATTGAGAACACTTTGGACGGACTAAGACTAGAAAAAATATGGGTCATATTCACAGAACTCATAGAATCGAATTGTATATGTTTGTTCAAGAATCTGTAGTCGGCTACGAGACGATGAGAATTATCTTTTTTGGGCACAAAGAAAACAGGACTAGCATACGAGCTATTAGAAGGTGATAGAATACCTTAATTTTCAAGATTATTAATATGCTCGTGTAATAATTTTACCCTATTTGGTGCTAAATAATATGGGGCCTTTACCACTGGAATGTCATCCTTTAATTTGATTCTATATTCAAAGTTTCTTGCACGTCCTGGTAATTCTGAAAATATACTTTTATATTTGTCCAACAATAATTCAAGTTTATTGATCTGTGCTTTATTCATTTGAACTTTTGCTTCAGAAATTCTTGGCATAATGTTGTTAGAATTTGAAGAACTTAACAACGGAAGAGTAATATTTTCATCATGTTTATACTTAATTTCAGAACTCGCAAAATCGAGGATGATATTACAGTGATTTAATCTTTTAGATCCAATAAGGCATCGAAAGGGAGGTTATCTACGATGCAAAATTTTTGTGTCCAACTAAATTTACTAATTTTGACGTGAAGATTGACTACGGGTGAAATTTTAAAAGATTATTTCCCGGTAAGGTAATTGATATATATGATTTTTTTGGTTTAATGGAATGATAAATTTTTAATAATTTGTTTAAGAATTTAAAGTTAATAGCATTAGCGGACGCGCCCGAATCGAATAAAGTTAAAACTGGTAGACCAGCGACAAAAATATTATGAGTTAGCAATGATGACGCGTATAGATTATTTAAAATATGGTTAGGAATCACATCACGTTTTTGAGTCGGAATAAGTGAAATTTTTGTTTCTGATTTGTTCATTAAATTAACGTTTTCGGCAATAAAGGATAGTAGGTTAAATTTAGACAATTTTTACAAATTTATTTTATGGGCGATTCAGCAAGACAAGTCGATCGGCGTTGTGCACAGAACACTTCGGTAAAAAGACACATTGTGGAAAAACTCCAAATGTTTTTCCATCAGCACAACGAATTAGTTGCATTATACACAACGGCATTAGACTGCAGGACAACACGCAAGAGGTTTTAATTTTGTCAATAATTGATGAAGTCGCTAGAAAATACAAAACATATTGATTATTATTCTAATGCTTTATGATACAAAACAATCATAGTTTTATTTTCAAGATCCAACATACATTTTAATTATTAAATAGAAGAATATTAAGTAAGATTTTGCGAAAAATATTTAAGAAAACGATATTTTTCTTCTTGGAAAAAGAAGTAGTTTTTTTCTTTAAGTACAAAAAGAAAATAATATAGTTCGATTTATTTTTTTTCTTAAACTAAGTTTTTTTTAAGTCGAAAATTGAAAAGTCAATAATAACTGCTTTTGATTTAAGGTTTTTCTTTTTTTAAAAAAAGTTTAAAAAAAGTTCTCAGATATAATTTAATTAAAAGAAATCAAAAGTCATACAAATTGAATGTTTTTGATAAATAACATAAACAGATACACAAATAAATAATTTTGTAAAAACAAGATAAAGTAAACAGAATAAGCAAGCTTATGTATTGTAAAATTGTGTATAGATTTTGAATTCACACTGGCCGTGTTCATTAAATCGGTAGTTAAACATCAAGCGGGTTGTGATTATGGTTCAAACCCTGGAGAGGTATTATAATTTTTAATTAATTTTATAAATAATCTGAACACTCCGATTACGTCCATGGTTGTTGATAAACTAAAATATTCTAAAAGGCTCCATGCGAAAATATATTGTAAAAAAAAAATATTTATTCAAAAAAACAACCATGTTCTCGAAAGATCTTTGACGGGTATGTAAACCGGTGACCAGTGTTGATTCAAATCAGTTTAAAATCGACTGTTGTTTGATTCGGTTAAAAGTATATCATTAACTATTGTTCGATTCAGATCAAGTTAAAGATTAGGTTAAAGTTGGCATTTGTACACGTAATTCAAAGTTTGACATTGTGTTTGTCGCGGTATCTTGGCTCTCTTTATACCTCAAAGGAGCGCTGCCCGAACCTGCAAATGATTCCGATACTCGACAAAAAAAGAATATATATTAGTAAAAGGTTTTACTAAATATTTTATAATTGAAATGACACGCACGTTTTTTTGTTAAAGAAAAGAAAAAAAAAATTAAATTTTAAACACAAGTTTTTACGAAACAAAAAAAAACCTAATTTTATTGCTTTAAAAAAAATGAGAATCCAATTTCTTTTTTTAAACAATTATTTTAATTTTTCAACACAATGTCAAACTTTGAATTATTTGTACAAATTTCAACTTTACTTAATCTTTAACTTGATCTGAATTGAACAACAATTACATACTTTGAAGCTAATCAGACAATAGTCGATATTAAACTTTTAAACTAATCAGACAATAGTCTACATTAACCTGACTTGATCCGCAGTGATCGTGGCTCTTTTATACCCGCCAAGGGTGGTTCTAGAATCCAGTTGTTGTTAAAGAAATATATATTTGTGTGAAAACATATTTTTACATGGATATTCTAGAATGGTTTAGTTTATCAACAACCATGGACGTATTCGCTAGTTCGGATTATTTATAAAATTAATTAGGCATCGAACCATCGCGATACCCATCCTGTTTAATATTTAATTGAACACTCAACAGACACGGCCACGTGCGAATTCAAAATCTATTCATAAATTTTATGATACATTCATAACAAGCTTGTTTTGTTGTTTTTACATAATTATTTATCTATTTATGTTATTTATCAAAAACATTCAATTTGTGTAACTTTTGATTTTTAAATTAAATTATATTTGATAATTTTTTTTTTAAAAAAGAAAAAACTTTCAATCAAAAGCAGTTATTATTTACTTTTCAATTTTCGAGTTAAAAAAAAAACTTAGTTTAAGAAAGAAAAAAAAATCGAACTATATTATTTTCTTTTTGTACTTTGAAAAAAAAACTCCTTTTTCCAAGGAGAAAAATATTGGTTTGTTGAATATTTTTCGCAATATTTTTAATATTTTTTTATTTCATAATTAAAATGTGTGTTGGATCCAGAAAAATTATTCTCAATAATTTTCATTACAACAAAATCTCCCCCTCTAGACTCCAACACACATTTTCTTATTTATTTATATTTATAGTTATAGTTTAGCTATTATATTTATATTTATAGTTTAGCTATTATATTTGGTCGACCAATTTCTAACTTAAGAACTATTTGAACTATTTGAATCGTACTAGTACATTTAGCTAGCTACCATAACTTAAAGTGTACGTACACATTACAAGTTCTTCGCTCTTCAATGGCGCCTGGTGTTGATTGCCGGTCGTCTGGGCCGCAAGTCGTACCCTGGCTCTATTGCTCTGGCCTCTGGCTCGCTCGTCCACACTTGGTACATCCCGTCGTCTTCCACCACCTACATGCCTTTGACCCCCCAATCGATCTGGAAGTAGTTGGCCAAACACCTCGTTCCCCACACTCAATCTTCCCAGATTCTCATTGGCGGCGGTTCTTGCACTGGCCGGCTTCAAGAGACCTCCATGTATCTTCGTGGGAGGCACTGTATCCAAAACATATATTCCAGCTGGTAAACTCCTCAACACTTTGTAAGGCCTTTTCCATTTCGGTGCCAATCCACTATGTACACCCTCCACCTTACTGCTGAGTAATTGATTTCGCATCCAGACGGACTCTCCAGGTTGATAACTGAGTCCTGTTTCCACTTGGTCGTTCTCCTTGGCATGGGCCAACATTGTTCGCCGAGCTATCTCAACATTCTGTTGACTCCTTTGCCTCTTTCGCTAACCCATTCTTCGATATTTTGAGGCTTTTCTTCGACTTGTATCTGCCAATTCCCAGGCTTCTTCATTTCTGCCCCCAGTAACAATTGAGCAGGCGAAAAACTAGTTGTTCTATTTATTCGGTTTCGTATCGCAAATAATGATTTGTGTAGTTGTTGGTCCCAATTCTTGTGTGCTTGATCCAACGAATGTTATAGCAACAACCTCTTTAATTCTTGGGTCTGGCGTTCCGTGGGGATCCAAATTTCTGTATGCCATTCTCTATTCACTGCTTTCCATTATTTTGTTCTGAACTGGGGATTATTATCACTAGTACTGCTCTTGGATATCCATACTTCGTCTTTCGGTACTTAATATATTCGTCTTTCCACGTGATGTGCGTGGGTATGGACCCATTAAGTCGATGCTGACTACCTCCCATGGTGAAGTTAGTCTTCGACTTCTCATTGCTGAACTTGGTTTCTTGTTCAGTGGCTTCACTCTAGCAGACGTATCACACCCTTTTACATATCTGCGTATGTCATCTTGCATTCCATACCAATAGACGCGGTTACGGATGACGATACGTTTCTCTCCATCCAGGGTGTGCTGCTTCATCACTGTCGTGATATCTTCTTAGAAAACCAAGTCGACGTTCTTCGGGAACCACTGGCACTTCTTATACCATCTGTTGACTATAGTACCAGAGGATCCCGTCAGCTACGGTGTAATTAGCTCGTGTTCTGTCCACTCATCGACGTAGATTACTTCTCAGCGGACTTGTGTTATCAACGATGTATCTTCTGATGGCAGTCACATCACGATCTTCATCCTGCCATCGTCGAATATCATCAAGTGTGGGTGTTTCTACTTCGATGACGTCGAGAGTTATCGGTGTTTTTGCCCTCTTTTCAATCACCCACTTTGGAATGTCCTCCACTCTTCGTTTTCAGCCTTGCCCTGTGGTTGTCTGGACAAGGAGTCGGCGGCTTGGTTATCTTTTCTGGGGACGTGAATTATTTCAAAATCATAGGCTCCTAATGTCAATGCCCATCTTGTCAATTTGGCTCGATTAGACATATGGTTTTGTTCTGCCATTGGAGCCCTGCATGATCTGTAAATAATTTGAAATGCCTTCCTTCAAGATATCCTCGAAACTTCCTCAATGCCCAGATATCGAGAGATATTCCTTTTCTGTCGTGGCGTACTTTCATTCTGTGGGTCCAAGTTTCTTGCTGGCGTAATTTATTATTCTCCTTGTCTTGCCATCATCTTCCGTTTGGAACAATATTGCACCCAGTCCGACGTCACTAGCAACCGTATTTAAACAAAACATCTTCCTAAAATCTGAATGTGCTAGTTTCGGTGCATTTACTATTGATGACTTGAGATTCTCGAACGCCTTCTGATTTAATGTTAGCCAGCGCCACTTTAAGTTCTTCTTTAACATTTCGCTCAGAGGTGCATCTATATCTTCAGAGTTTTTAACGAAGCTTCTGTACCAACCACATAATCCCAAAAATTGTCGTAACTGTCGTCGTGTTCTTGGTACAGGGTGATTACTGATAGCTTCATTCTTCTCTTCCCCTCTGTCAATCTCGTCTTCGCTCAAAATATGTCCCAGGTATTTGACTTTGTTGCTGCCAATGACACATTTGCTTGGTTTACAAGTTAATCCATGTTGTTCTAGTCTTTCAAGTGCAAGATCCAGGTGGTGTAAATGTTCCTTGACTGATCGACTGTAGATTAGTATGTCATCCAGGTAAACTTGGCAGAAATCTTCGATCTATCCAGATAAAACTTCGTTCATTAAGCTCTGGAACGTAGCTGGAGCATTCTTCAATCCAAACGGCATGGCGCGAAATTCGTAGAGGCCTCTTGGGGCTCCATCTCAAATTGCCAATAACCAGTCTGAAGATCCAATGTAGAAAATATTTTTGCTCCATTGACTTTTCTCAACATTTCAATTTTCTGTAATCGACGCACAATCGAAAAGAACGATCTTTCTTCTTCGGCAATACGATGGGTGTGGCCCAAGGCGATGTGGATGGTTCTATTATGCCATCGCCTTCCATCACTTCAATCATCTCTTCTAATACCCGTTGCTTCTCATTGTTGTACGGGTATGGTCGTAATTTAATGGGGGAATTCTTCGTAATCTCAATCTTGTGTGTGATCGTTTTTGTCCTTCCAACTTTGCCGAAAACGCTGGGATGTTGCCGAATGACATCTTTTAGCTGCTCTTGGTTCTCAATTCGCCATTTCTCTATGGGCTCCATCTGGTTTTCTCTATGCAATGCGGACTCTCTTATCACACCCCAAGTAAATTATACCACTCCGGTAATCGATGCTCACACCATTTTTTGTTAAAAATTCATGACCAAGTATTAAGTGGTTCCGTAGGCCAGGTAAAACCATTACTTCAACATTGAACTTCTTCTTGATATCATCACATCCATACACATTTTCCCAAGAATCTTGAAAGTATTATTACATGTGGCTCCACTCCCTGTACTATCTCTGACAGGGTGCCATTTTCCAATACTTCTTGCCAATTCTTCGTTGATAAAAATGTGTGATGCCTGACTATTTATTAGTGCCAATATTGATCTTCCACGCACATCAACTTCCACAATTGGCCCATTCTGGTGTGAGTGCTTGGTCTCCATTGTTGTTAAATGAACCGGTAATTGTTGGTGTTCACGCCGATGTTGTGCGTTTTTGTGGAGGTTAATGTGTACCCCAGAACCAATTTCCTCCCACATTGATCCTGGAATTAGTTTCCCGACGGCCCAGGTCTATTTTGTTGTCCCCTTCTGGGACAGTTTCAACTAATGTGTCCCACTTGGTGGCATGTGAAGCACGTTCCTGGATTGCTTGGACGTGGTGGTGGTGGTGCTCTTGCTGGTGGTTCGTGACGATTCCTCGCTGGCTCTACATCCAGTGTTCTGACGGTTATACGTAGCTCATCTAATGATCTCGGATTAGAAATTTTCACCAGCGGTCGTACGTTGTCGCGTAGTAAATTCAATATTATGGGCACTACGTCATCAATATTCCTGTCGGCGTGCGCTCTATTGAACTGCTGCACCTTCATATTTGCGAATGCTTCTGTCTTCAATCCTGTGGGTTGGGAAACGGTCATCTGTTCCAGTTCGGCTTTTGCTTTTCTTCCGATACTGTTAAAGAAGGAACGAAGGAACGATTCATTAATGCCCAGTCTCTGGCTGGTCCTGTTAATTTCTTTGTCACCATTTCGACCCAACAATCTACTGGCAGGTGCGTTTGTCGTAGTTGTGCCGTCACTCTGTTCAAAAAAACTACTGGATCATCAGCCGGTCTACCACTGAACTCCGGCATAATTGACAGAAGCGTCGTCGTGTCTAATGCGGCGGATCGAATGACTGTAGTCACCTTTTCAGGGGCTATACGCATGTCGCGCAGTTGTTGTGTCTGACGCTCCTCGATCCGTCTAATGTCATCCACGACTTTGTTGTATTGATCGTGCATCTTCTCTTCCAAGCCTTTGATTTGCGTGCGATTCTCAATGGCATCGGTTTTAATGTTAGCGATGTCGGTTTTCACGGTCTCTACATCCGTGGTTATTTGGTCGATTTGCTGTACGCACGTGTCTTTCAGATTTATAATTTGTTCCCCCAACTCATGTTGAACAACTGACATCTCTTGGAGTCGATTTCCTATTCGTTCGTCTACTCTTTCTTCTGACTCTTGAAGTTGATTTCCGATTCTTCCTTCAAGTTCGTTGCTCATCCTCTCATCGGACTCTTTGAGTTGGTTGGCCAATTTTTCATTAGATTCTTGAGGTCGTTCGCCCATTGTCTTGTCCATGTTATTGAGTTTTGTCATCAAGGCTGCAAGCATCTTCTCCATGCTTGCTGCAGCTGACTCCTCCGGATCGGAAACCACACTTCTACATAGTTCTGATGTGGTGTTGGCGGTTCCTTGAGTCCTTGAAGTCGGTGTTCCTTGTTGCCTAATTTGGTGCTCCTACCATCTTGCCAGTAAGATCTCTCTAGTGCCAGTGCTGTCCAGCCCTCCGGCCTCCATTATCTAACGCACACGTGGCATGGGAATGCTGCGGCTTGCCATTGTGAATCCTTTCTTCTTCAGTGCGTATCCTGGGTCCTGTCACGGTTGCCACTTTTCGCGGTATCTTGGCTCTCTTTATACCTCAAACGAGCGCTGCCCAAACCTGCAAATGATTCCGATACTTGACAAAAACAAAAAAAAATATTAGTAAAAGGTGTTACTAAATATTTTATAATTGAAATGGCACGCATGTTTTTTTGTTAAAGAAAAGAAAAAACAAGTAATTAAGTTAAACACAAGTTTTTACGAAACAAAAAAAACTGATTTTATTGCTTTAAAAAAAAATGAGAATCCAATTTCTTTTTTTTTTAACAATTATTTTAATTTTTCAACACAATGTCAAAGTTTGAATTACTTGTACAAATTCCAACTTTAACTTAATCTTTAACTTGATCTGAATTGAACAACAATTATATACTTTGAAGCTAATCAGACAATAGTCGATATTAAACTTTTAAACTAATCAGACAGATATTAAACTGACTTGATCCGCAGTGATCGTGGCTCTTTTATACCCGCCATGGGTGGTTCTAGAATTCAGTTGTTGATGTTTAAGAAATATAAAAATGTATAAAAAAATTGTTGAAAAAGAAATTGAATTGTAATAAATTTTAAAAGCAAAAAAACCAGGTTTTTGTTTTCGTAAAAATTTTTTTTAATTTAATTTACTTTTTTTTTCTTTTTAAACAAAAAACGTGCGTATCATTTCAATTATAAAATATTTAGTAAAACCTTTTACTAATATTTTTGTTTTTTTGTTTTGTCGAGTATCGGAATCATTTGCAGGGTCGGGCAGCGCTCCTTTGAGGTATAAAGAGAGCCATGATACCGCGACAATTTACAAAATCATTTATTCTTCATTTGATTAATAAACATTCAATAACAAATTATTATTATAACACAAAAATGGCATCTCTATCTTTTCAAACATGTTATATCATTATTTGATTAAATATTAATGACGAACAGCGATCAGTTACATTCGTATCGTTGTTCGGCATGCGCAAACAAATTATATTAAAATTATTGACAGGTGGTGACATCTGTGGAGTAAATAAGTAATACAAGTAGTTATAATTAGTTACTATCAGTAGCGTCCCTTACAGCTTCGCGCGTTCTGATATTTCGGATGTCCTCGTCCGTGTCCGTATCATCGTTTGATGAAGGCGTAACATAGACCGGGGAATATTGTTTAAGTTTGCCAGACGTCATAATGTTGGAAAAAAGTCGGTTGGTGTGCTGTGCACCTGGACCTTAAGTACCGACATGCGATATATCATAGCGCAAGCGCTATATCGTGTTTTTATGACGTCACGCAGTATAATACTACTTTTTTTTCAACTTGGTAGTACCGACATACGTTATGCTTTTTTTCGAGATATTATAATATACCACGTTATCTTAATGCTTACTTATTAGTACCAGCTATTTAGATGGAGTTATAATTAAATAGTACCTTTTTTGTTATTGTTTTATATATTTTAGATTATTTTTTTTGACATTTGTATTTAAGCTTCATTGAAGTTGTAATTATTACGCTTTTGTTCATTGTAATATTCAAATTTCTTATATCGATTTTTTTTTTTAATTTGTTTTGATATCAGTTTGTTGTTTTTAAGATTAGATTAGTTATACTTAAAAATTTTTTTATCAATTGAGTTTCTAGTTTTGTTCAAAATATATTAAGGATCAGTGATTAAATATTTAGGGCTAGTTTTTAGGTAATATATAGGGTTAGCTATTTTTTGCCAAACTATGTGATGGATTTCAAATGTTGATGAGCAAAGATGAATTATTTGCTGAAGCACACGGGGTTAGAAATAAAATAGTAGCAACTTTTTAATTTATAAATTATTTATTTAGAAATTAACTGATTAACTAATTTTTCGAAGCTATCCACAAATTTAGTTTGATTTAACAATTTTTTTTTTTAATTATCATCTCCCTTCTTATTTTGTTTGCCTCTTCCAATGTGTTTGCCTGGTGCTCAATAAACTCGCCGGTTTTCACTGGATGCTGCATTGTGCGTCTATTTTATTATTTGATCGGCGTCCTATAATTAATACTTAACACTGCGTTAGTGAAAAAAATATTTAAAAATTTGTTAAATAGGGCTTACGAATATTCGCACTCCTGCGTTAAATTGTAGGCGTAGTTTGAGGCTTCCATGCGCTAGCATACTCTTTGAAATTAACGTCCGTTCTAATCTCATGGAAATTTTTACTTGCCATTTCTTAAGCCTTTCGCCGAAGTCCGCCATGCCTGTAATTTAAAATAAATATATTACATTTAAAACAATGATAATATATACAATTATGTTACCCTATTTCATTCATCCAGTTTTTCCGTGCACGCAATCAAATCTGTCCTCGAACAAGTTTTCAACAAGTTTTTGTTGCTGAAAAACCTTTTTGTTTCGTTTCAACATTACGCGAACTAACTAAAACTAAATATATTTAAATTAACTCATAAATACTAACAAAATTAACCTACTGTAATATTAAATAGAACACGAATAGATATTTGCTAACTTGAATACAAAAATTTATAAAAACTACAAATTAAAACTAACCATGAAAATGAAATGAAACGAAAAAAATTAACTAATCTATTAATCTAAGAAATAAATATGTAAAAACTAAACTATTTGATTAATAATATTAAAAAAATTTAAATAGATTTAAAAAAAAAAACAACCAATAAAAATTCTGATATAAGAATTTTCAACCTTACAAAATGTTTGAATTCAATAATCATAATATGAATGAAATTAGTGATTCTATATTTGAGTCTAAATTAAATGGATACATTATCTATGATTTTACCAACATAAAAATATTTGATAGTTTTTTCATTAACGCCAATTTAAATAATACCTGACGCTATCATAAGTCAGTCTTCGCTTTAAAACATAACGCCTGAAAAAGGTACTATCGATAAGAGGTAGTATGATACTGCCAACAAAAAAAGTAGTATCATAACGTATCTCGGTACTAAGGGTCCAGGACTACTTATAGAAATTTTAAGTAGTATGGTCATTATTGTGCGATTATATCGTGCACATTCGCCATTTGCGCGTAGAGTAGCCACTGCATTTTTTACGTGTTTAATATTTTCATGTAGAAGAAATTCTTCAAACTCTTGTGAAGTGAAACACGTTCTGCGATCGGATATGAGCTTTTCTGGGTTTCCAATTATTGAAAATATGTCAGTAAAAATTTTTATGGTTTCTGAACTGGACGTTGATTTTGTTGGTCGAACTATGGTAAATTTCGTATAACCGTCAACAAGAACTAGGATATGTTTATGACTATTTTTAGTCCGTTGTAAAGCACCTAAGTGATCTATGTGCACCGTGTTGAAGGGTCGTGTACCCTTATCGATACTGTAAAGACTAGCGTCTTTTATACCGCTTGGTTTATTGAAGGTTAATCATTTTAGACAATAAACCGAAATTACCATTTTTACCATGTGCAATTTCGACAATTGTTCTCCACATAGCTCTAGGTATAATAAACAGTAATTTATTATTAATTTTTTTACAAACTAAATCGGCATGTAATTCGAATTCTCGATTTGAATTTGTTCCGTTAAGGAGAGATTCATTAATCATTTTGATCTCGGGATCTTTATTTTGTAAGATTGGCAATGAATTTACAATAGAATCTTCCGAATCAATTAACATGCATCTGCTTAATGCATCGACGTGTGATATTCGGGTACCGTTCCGGTGTTCGATGGTGTAATGAAATTCTGATAAAGCTAAAATCCATCGAGCAATTTGTGAATTAATATCTTTTTTTGACATAGCTAATTTTAGAGAATTGCAATCTGTAATTAATTTGAAGTTAATTCCCAGTAGATAAACACGAAATTTTTCAACAGCTTTGACAACAGCTAGCATTTCGAGTTCGAATGAGCAATATGTAGATTCGTTTTCGGATGTCGTAGTTGACATGTGAGAAATCGGATGAAACTGATTGTCAATTTGTTTTTGTAGGAGAATCGCTCTGTACACTTTTGTACAGGCGTCAGTGTGTAGCTCTGTTTCCGCATTTGGATCGTAAATGCATAAAACTGGTTTTGTTATTAATGATTGTTTAATCGTATTAAACGCGTGTAGTTCGTTCGCACTGAATCGAAATTTATAATTGTTTTTTAAAAGATTTGTGCGAGGTTTTACTAGAATAGAATAAGCCTGTATAAAACGTTTGAAGAAACCCGTTAAACCGAGAAATCTTTGAATATCTTTGATACATTGAGGTTGAGGAAATTTTGATATAGCGACTGTTTTAAAAGTACCGGGTGTAACAGTATTTGCACTTATAGTGAACCCTAAATAGTCAATATTGGTCATGAGGAATTTGCATTTATCCATTCGTAATACGAGTTTATATTTGTTAATTACGTCAATTATCTCTTTTAATCGTGATGGAATTAATAAATCGTCCATGTACGTAAGTACGTGTCCAAGTCGAATTTGTTTGTCAAATATAAAGTTAATGTAACGTTGGAAAAAAGAGGGACTATTGCATAAGCCAAAACACATTCGGTTGTATTATTAAAATCTGTCCGGGGTTACGAAAGCTGTATATTTTTTTGAATTTTTGGCCATTTTAACATGGAAAAATCCGTTTTTTAGATCTAGGGTCGTGAAGTAATTTGCGCCTTTCAGTTGATCTATTTGGTCATATATTATTGGTAGAGGGTATTTGTCCTTAACTGTTATTTTATTTAAAGCGCGGTAGTCAACACACATTCCTTTTTTACCGTTTTTTTTGTCGACGAGAACTATCGGGCTCGCGTAATTTGATTTGCTTGGTCGAATTATATTTTCGCGAAGAATATTTTGAACAATAAGTCGTTCGGAAAATGCTAATTTTTACAAATTTCCTTTTAATTATTTTTAACATTAGAAAACATATATAATAAAATACCATCTCATTCGTTGATATGTATATCCGCCTCCTTTCTGATTGGTTCGATATTTCCTATAAATGTATTTTGCATGTTAAATTGTAAATTGTAATCAGACATTCGAGGTCTGATGTTGTTACAAGCAACATCGCTAATCGGATATTATCACAAATTATACCTGTGATTTATTATTTTATTTTTATACCAACAATATTTTCATTCATTGTTGTGAACAATTCTTTGATATTTTATTGTTTTGTGAAATAATCTCTGATAATAGGATTATTTTTAATCTTATTGGACTTTGTTTTACAAAGGAATTAAATTCAAAATTTGAGTGTAAACTAAAATATATTTTTTGGGTGTACCTAGTGCAATCATCAAATACTTTTTATTTTACTCAGGCATTTCAAAGTTTTTTATTTTTAACTAATGATTTTTTCTTCTGTTTTTTAGATTGGCGGAAAATTATACCATGGCATCCACCGCCGGCAAGGCGGTGGCAGATATGCAGAAAAGAACACCAACACCAATGGACGAGGACTTCCAGGTGCAACGTGGGAAAAAGCGACCTAGACTTGTAGGGAATCAGCAAGTGATTTCCAAAAAAGTTCAAATTGAACTTAAAAATTCCTTCTCCGTCCTTAAGGACGTGAAAGCTATTTACAAAGTAAATAGCTTTAGACTTCATAAAATAGTTGCTTCTTAAAAATTGATGATATGGAAGAAAGGACCGTGCTATTTACAAAGTAAATAGCTCTAGACTTCATTTAATAGTTGCTCTTTAAAAAATGATGATATCCCATTAAAGAGCCGAGATAGTTACAAAGTGAATAGCTCGGTAAACTATTTACTAAAAAAATTAATGAGGGGTAAATTAATTAAATGTAAGAAAAAATTTTCCTTTAGTATGTTTTTAAAATTTTATATAACGCGGCAAGTTATTTTTTCTAATGATTTCAAATATTTTAAAACTTGCCGCGTTATAAAATTTTAAAAACATACTAAGGGAAAACTTACGAAATAAATTTCAACCAAATTTTTTCTAACATTTAATTAATTTACACCTCATTAATTTTTTTTAGTAAATAGTTTACCGAGCTATTCACTTTGTAAATAGCTCGGCTCTTTAATGGGATATCATCACTTTTTAAAGAGCAACTATTATAGGAAGTCAAAAGCTATTTGCTTTGTAAATAGCACGGTCCTTTCTTCCATATCATCACTTTTTAAGAAGCAACTATTATATGAAGTCTAGAGCTAATTACTTTGTAAATAGCTCGGTCCTTAGTCTCATATCATCACTTTTTAAGAAGGAACTATGAACTACATTAAGGATTTTCCCGAAATCTCGGCACATTCCCACTTTTATGTTTTTGGTCGGATATCAATCCTTATTGAAAGGCTTAAATATTTGAAGCCGAGTGCTTCGCACAAAACGCTACGCGATTTGCTACGCTTCGCGTAATAAAAAACCCAACGCTTCGCGTATGCTTTGCGTTTCTTTACGCTTCGCAATACTAAACTCTTTTTAGATTCACATACCCAATCGGATTAAATGTAATACCCACCCAAATTTGATTTAAATATAAATGTAACAGTTTTTATAGACCTTTAAGACTTTTGAATATCAATGTGTTTTGGTTATAAATAACATATTGTTTAATAAAACATTATTATTTTAAAATGACTAGGACCAAGCAAAAAGTTTGTAAATCAACTGGTGGTAAAGCACCAAGAAAACAATTAGCAACAAAAGTTGCACGTAAAAGTGCACCAGCCACTAGGGGTGTCAAGAAACCACATATATCGTCCTGGAGATATCATCCTGGTACAGTAGCTATACGAGAAACTCGCTCTGCTCGCAAGGGGGACCCCCTTGACCCGTTGGCTGCGCGTCACAAAAAATAACATTACATGAATTGTAAAAAAAGTTGAAAAAATACTTACCAAAAAGTACTCACCTTCTGAGAATTAAGGGGGGGGGGGGGGAATATTATTAAATCGAAATTTTTATGTGTGGAATTTTTAGGGTTTTTTGAGGGGGATAATTTTGAGGGGGGACTGTGCAAAGATAGGTCTCACATTACGATTTTCAAGGGGTAGCTATGAAATAATTAGTTTTTTCGAATTAACTTGTTAATTTCCAGTTATTCTGCGTTGAATGCAAAAACACTGCAAAGTCGAAAATGGGTGATTTTGGAGGGGGTCCATTTTCAAGGGGGTGGCGATGAAAAAATTAAAGTTTATCGAATATCCCAATCAGTTTGAAGAAATTCTCCACTAAATGCAAAAAACCCCATCTTTCTACCATAAATAGATGTTAAAAGAGCAGTTTAGGGGGTTATTTTCCCGTTTTTTTAAGGGGTGGTGATGAAAAATTTTAAGTTTTTCTAATTACCTTCTTAATTTGTTGCTATTATGCGTCGAATGCAAAAAACAGGGGTAAAAGGGGTAGATTTAGGGATGTTTTTAACGATGGAAAAATTAATGTTTTTAAAATAATCCTGTTATTTTAACATGAATAGAAGTGAAAAAGGCAGTTAAAGTGGTGTTTTTCCAATTTTCGGAGGTTTGCGATAAAGGTAATGAAATTTTTCAGAGTAATCAGTTAATTTGACTTTATAAAGAAATCCCATCTCTCTAACATGAATTGAAGTGAAATGGCAATTTTACTTCAATTAATTGGGGGGAGGTTTCAAAGTATTCTATTAACTTGACTTTATTTCGGGTTGATTGATAAAAATTCCATCATTATAGCATGTACAGAACTGAAAAACGTAATTCTGGGGGGTGTTTTTTCGACTTTTCGGGAGGTTGCAGTAACAAATATTAAGTTTTTCGAAATTACTTCCTAATTTGTAGCTATTTAGCGTCGATTCCAAAAAACTGCATCTTGTAGCATGTATAGAACAAAAATGTTGGTTTTGGGGGTGTTTTTCCCAAGTGCGAAGGGTTGTAATAGAAAAATTTTCTTCCTTCAAATAGTTCTGTTATTTTGAACTTGTTCCACGTCGAATGAAAACACCGATCTTTCTATCATGAATAGAAGTGAAAAGGTCAGTTTTAGGGAAGTTTTTCTCATTTTCGGTGGGGTTGCGTCTTAGGTAATGAAATTTTTCAAAATACTCTGTTAATTTGACGCTATTTTGGGTCGATTAGTGAAAATCCCATCTTGCCAGCGTTTATAGAACAGAAAAACGTAATTTTCTTTAAATTATCTTTTCAAACATGTTATATTGTTGTTCAGCATGCGCAAACAAATTATATTTAAATTATTGACAAATGGTGACATCTGTGGTGTAAATAAGTAATCTAAGTAGTTATAATTAGTTACTATCAGTAGCGTCCCTTACTATATATATAGATATATATATATATATTGTGACGGTAGTTTCACCACCTTGGAATCAACAAGGTGATGGCTAGCCGACAAATTGTAGCACCAATTCGAAAAACAAAAAAACTATGTTGGGCGCCAGGTTTTTTCTGAGTACCACTCACGATTATACTAACGGCAGCTCGTCAACCCTTGCTCTGGGTGGCAGGTCAAAAAGGTGGACACTCGTCTGATTGTCACGAATAATCAAAAAAAATTAATTAAGAAACAAAAAAAATAACAAATTATTTATTCACAACAAAAGTTTAAATATTCAATAATATAAAAAAAAATTAAATAAAATCCTCGAATTTAACAAATAAACAAAATTACATATCGAACAGAAAATAAATTTATTTAAATACAGTACCAGAACGTGTTAACGAAATTTGATATTAAACCAAAAAAACTACAAATAAAAATGAACTAATAAAAAAAAAAAATGATTCGAAATAATAATTTAAAAAAATCTACTTTCGTGAACACGCTCACACGCAAAAATTTACCACCAAACCTCGCTCGAATCAACGTTTCGGTGAACAAAAACAATTCCAAAAATCACGATAAAAATTTAAAAAAAAATAACAATAATAATAATAATAATAATAATAATAATAATAATAATAATAATAATAATAATAATAATAATAATAATAATAATAATAATAATAACAATAACAATAACAATAACAATAACAATAACAATAACAATAACAATAACAATAACAATAACAATAACAATAACAATAACATAACAATAACAATAACAATAACAATAACAATAACAATAACAATAACAATAACAATAACAATAACAATAACAATAACAATAACAATAACAATAACAATAACAATAACAATAACAATAACAATAACAATAACAATAACAATAACCAATAACAATAACAATAACAATAACAATAACAATAACAATAACAATAACAATAACAATAACAATAACAATAACAATAACAATAACAATAACAATAACAATAACAATAACAATAACAATAACAATAACAATAAACAATAACAATAACAATAACAATAACAATAACAATAACAATAACAATAACAATAACAATAACAATAACAATAACAATAACAATAACAATAACAATAACAATAACAAAAACAATAACAATAACAATAACATAACAATAACAATAACAATAACAATAACAATAACAATACATAACAATAACAATAACAATAACAATAACAATAACAATAACAATAACAATAACAATAACAATAACAATAACAATAACAATAACAATAACAATAACAATAACAATAACAATAACAATAACAAAACAAACAATAACAATAACAATAACAATAACAATAACAATAACGAATAACAATAAACAATAACAATAACAATAACAATAACAATAACAATAACAATAACAATAACAATAACAATAACAATAACAATAACAATAACAATAACAATAACAATAACAATAACAATAACAATAACAATAACAATAACAATAACAATAACAATAACAATAACAATAACAATAACAATAACAATAACAATAACAATAACAATAACAATAACAATAACAATAACAATAACAATAACAATAACAATAACAATAACAATAACAATAACAATAACAATAACAATAACAATAACAATAACAATAACAATAACAATAACAATACAATAACAATAACAATAACAATAACAATAACAATAACAATAACAATAACAATAACAATAACAATAACAATAACAATAACAATAACAATAACAATAACAATAACAATAACAAAACAATAACAATAACAATAACAATAACAATAACAATAAACAATAACAAAACACAACAATAACAATAACAATAACAATAACAATAACAATAACAATAACAATAACAATAACAATAACAATAACAATAACAATAACAATAACAATAACAATAACAATAACAATAACAATAACAATAACAATAACAATAACAATAACAATAACAATAACAATAACAATAACAATAACAATAACAATAACAATAACAATAACAATAACAATAACAAAACAATAACAATAACAATAACAAAACAATAACAATAACAATAAACAATAACAACAATAACAATAACAATAACAATAACAATAACAATAACAATAACAATAACAATAACAATAACAATAACAATAACAATAACAATAACAATAACAATAACAATAACAATAACAATAACAATAACAATAACAATAACAATAACAATAACAATAACAATAACAATAACATAACAATAACAATAACAATAACAATAACAATAACAATAACAATAACAATAACAATAACAATAACAATAACAATAACAATAACAATAACAATAACAATAACAATAACAATAACAATAACAATAACAAAACAATAACAATAACAATAACAATAACAATAACAATAACAATAACAATAACAATAACAATAACAATAACAATAACAATAACAATAACAATACTAACAATAACAATAACAATAACAATAACAATAACAATAACAAACAATAACAATAACAATAACAATAACAAAAACAATAACAATAACAATAACAATAACAATAACAATAACAATAACAATAACAATAACAATAACAATAACAATAACAATAACAATAACAATAACAATAACAATAACAATAACAATAACAATAACAATAACAATAACAATAACAATAACAATAACAAAACAATAACAATAACAATAACAATAACAATAACAATACAAACAATAACAATAACAATAACAATAACATAACAAAACAATAACAATAACAATAACAACAATAACAATAACAATAACAAAACAATAACAATAACAATACACAATAACAATAACAATAACAATAACAATAACAATAACAATACAACACAATAACAATAACAATAACAATAACAATAACAATAACAATAACAATAACAATAACAATAACAATAACAATAACAATAACAATAACAATAACAATAACAATAACAATAACAATAACAATAACAATAACAATAACAATAACAATAACAATAACAATAACAATAACAATAACAATAACAATAACAATAACAATAACAATAACAATAACAATAACAATAACAATAACAATAACAATAACAATAACAATAACAATAACAATAACAATAACAATAACAATAACAATAACAATAACAATAACAATAACAATAACAATAACAATAACAATAACAATAACAATAACAATAACAATAACAATAACAATAACAATAACAATAACAATAACAATAACAATAACAATAACAATAACAATAACAATAACAATAACAATAACAATAACAATAACAATAACAATAACAATAACAATAACAATAACAATAACAATAACAATAACAATAACAATAACAATAACAATAACAATAACAATAACAATAACAATAACAATAACAATAACAATAACAATAACAATAACAATAACAATAACAATAACAATAACAATAACAATAACAATAACAATAACAATAACAATAACAATAACAATAACAATAACAATAACAATAACAATAACAATAACAATAACAATAACAATAACAATAACAATAACAATAACAATAACAATAACAATAACAATAACAATAACAATAACAATAACAATAACAATAACAATAACAATAACAATAACAATAACAATAACAATAACAATAACAATAACAATAACAATAACAATAACAATAACAATAACAATAACAATAACAATAACAATAACAATAACAATAACAATAACAATAACAATAACAATAACAATAACAATAACAATAACAATAACAATAACAATAACAATAACAATAACAATAACAATAACAATAACAATAACAATAACAATAACAATAACAATAACAATAACAATAACAATAACAATAACAATAACAATAACAATAACAATAACAATAACAATAACAATAACAATAACAATAACAATAACAATAACAATAACAATAACAATAACAATAACAATAACAATAACAATAACAATAACAATAACAATAACAATAACAATAACAATAACAATAACAAATAACAATAACAATAACAATAACAATAACAATAACAATAACAATAACAATAACAATAACAATAACAATAACAATAACAATAACAATAACAATAACAATAACAATAACAATAACAATAACAATAACAATAACAATAACAATAACAATAACAATAACAATAACAATAACAATAACAATAACAATAACAATAACAATAACAATAACAATAACAATAACAATAACAATAACAATAACAATAACAATAACAATAACAATAACAATAACAATAACAATAACAATAACAATAACAATAACAATAACAATAACAATAACAATAACAATAACAATAACAATAACAATAACAATAACAATAACAATAACAATAACAATAACAATAACAATAACAATAACAATAACAATAACAATAACAATAACAATAACAATAACAATAACAATAACAATAACAATAACAATAACAATAACAATAACAAACAAACAATAACAATAACAATAACAATAACAATAACAATAACAATAACAATAACAATAACAATAACAATAACAATAACAATAACAATAACAATAACAATAACAATAACAATAACAATAACAATAACAATAACAATAACAATAACAATAACAATAACAATAACAATAACAATAACAATAACAATAACAATAACAATAACAATAACAAACATAACAATAACAATAACAATAACAAACAATAACAATAACAATAACAATAACAATAACAATAACAATAACAATAACAATAACAATAACAATAACAATAACAATAACAATAACAATAACAATAACAATAACAATAACAATAACAATAACAATAACAATAACAATAACAATAACAATAACAATAACAATAACAATAACAATAACAATAACAATAACAATAACAATAACAATAACAATAACAATAACAATAACAATAACAATAACAATAACAATAACAATAACAATAACAATAACAATAACAATAACAATAACAATAACAATAACAATAACAATAACAATAACAATAACAATAACAATAACAATAACAATAACAATAACAATAACAATAACAATAACAATAACAATAACAATAACAATAACAATAACAATAACAATAACAATAACAATAACAATAACAATAACAATAACAATAACAATAACAATAACAATAACAATAACAATAACAATAACAATAACAATAACAATAACAATAACAATAACAATAACAATAACAATAACAATAACAATAACAATAACAATAACAATAACAATAACAATAACAATAACAATAACAATAACAATAACAATAACAATAACAATAACAATAACAATAACAATAACAATAACAATAACAATAACAATAACAATAACAATAACAATAACAATAACAATAACAATAACAATAACAATAACAATAACAATAACAATAACAATAACAATAACAATAACAATAACAATAACAATAACAATAACAATAACAATAACAATAACAATAACAATAACAATAACAATAACAATAACAATAACAATAACAATAACAATAACAATAACAATAACAATAACAATAACAATAACAATAACAATAACAATAACAATAACAATAACAATAACAATAACAATAACAATAACAATAACAATAACAATAACAATAACAATAACAATAACAATAACAATAACAATAACAATAACAATAACAATAACAATAACAATAACAATAACAATAACAATAACAATAACAATAACAATAACAATAACAATAACAATAACAATAACAATAACAATAACAATAACAATAACAATAACAATAACAATAACAATAACAATAACAATAACAATAACAATAACAATAACAATAACAATAACAATAACAATAACAATAACAATAACAATAACAATAACAATAACAATAACAATAACAATAACAATAACAATAACAATAACAATAACAATAACAATAACAATAACAATAACAATAACAATAACAATAACAATAACAATAACAATAACAATAACAATAACAATAACAATAACAATAACAATAACAATAACAATAACAATAACAATAACAATAACAATAACAATAACAATAACAATAACAATAACAATAACAATAACAATAACAATAACAATAACAATAACAATAACAATAACAATAACAATAACAATAACAATAACAATAACAATAACAATAACAATAACAATAACAATAACAATAACAATAACAATAACAATAACAATAACAATAACAATAACAATAACAATAACAATAACAATAACAATAACAATAACAATAACAATAACAATAACAATAACAATAACAATAACAATAACAATAACAATAACAATAACAATAACAATAACAATAACAATAACAATAACAATAACAATAACAATAACAATAACAATAACAATAACAATAACAATAACAATAACAATAACAATAACAATAACAATAACAATAACAATAACAATAACAATAACAATAACAATAACAATAACAATAACAATAACAATAACAATAACAATAACAATAACAATAACAATAACAATAACAATAACAATAACAATAACAATAACAATAACAATAACAATAACAATAACAATAACAATAACAATAACAATAACAATAACAATAACAATAACAATAACAATAACAATAACAATAACAATAACAATAACAATAACAATAACAATAACAATAACAATAACAATAACAATAACAATAACAATAACAATAACAATAACAATAACAATAACAATAACAATAACAATAACAATAACAATAACAATAACAATAACAATAACAATAACAATAACAATAACAATAACAATAACAATAACAATAACAATAACAATAACAATAACAATAACAATAACAATAACAATAACAATAACAATAACAATAACAATAACAATAACAATAACAATAACAATAACAATAACAATAACAATAACAATAACAATAACAATAACAATAACAATAACAATAACAATAACAATAACAATAACAATAACAATAACAATAACAATAACAATAACAATAACAATAACAATAACAATAACAATAACAATAACAATAACAATAACAATAACAATAACAATAACAATAACAATAACAATAACAATAACAATAACAATAACAATAACAATAACAATAACAATAACAATAACAATAACAATAACAATAACAATAACAATAACAATAACAATAACAATAACAATAACAATAACAATAACAATAACAATAACAATAACAATAACAATAACAATAACAATAACAATAACAATAACAATAACAATAACAATAACAATAACAATAACAATAACAATAACAATAACAATAACAATAACAATAACAATAACAATAACAATAACAATAACAATAACAATAACAATAACAATAACAATAACAATAACAATAACAATAACAATAACAATAACAATAACAATAACAATAACAATAACAATAACAATAACAATAACAATAACAATAACAATAACAATAACAATAACAATAACAATAACAATAACAATAACAATAACAATAACAATAACAATAACAATAACAATAACAATAACAATAACAATAACAATAACAATAACAATAACAATAACAATAACAATAACAATAACAATAACAATAACAATAACAATAACAATAACAATAACAATAACAATAACAATAACAATAACAATAACAATAACAATAACAATAACAATAACAATAACAATAACAATAACAATAACAATAACAATAACAATAACAATAACAATAACAATAACAATAACAATAACAATAACAATAACAATAACAATAACAATAACAATAACAATAACAATAACAATAACAATAACAATAACAATAACAATAACAATAACAATAACAATAACAATAACAATAACAATAACAATAACAATAACAATAACAATAACAATAACAATAACAATAACAATAACAATAACAATAACAATAACAATAACAATAACAATAACAATAACAATAACAATAACAATAACAATAACAATAACAATAACAATAACAATAACAATAACAATAACAATAACAATAACAATAACAATAACAATAACAATAACAATAACAATAACAATAACAATAACAATAACAATAACAATAACAATAACAATAACAATAACAATAACAATAACAATAACAATAACAATAACAATAACAATAACAATAACAATAACAATAACAATAACAATAACAATAACAATAACAATAACAATAACAATAACAATAACAATAACAATAACAATAACAATAACAATAACAATAACAATAACAATAACAATAACAATAACAATAACAATAACAATAACAATAACAATAACAATAACAATAACAATAACAATAACAATAACAATAACAATAACAATAACAATAACAATAACAATAACAATAACAATAACAATAACAATAACAATAACAATAACAATAACAATAACAATAACAATAACAATAACAATAACAATAACAATAACAATAACAATAACAATAACAATAACAATAACAATAACAATAACAATAACAATAACAATAACAATAACAATAACAATAACAATAACAATAACAATAACAATAACAATAACAATAACAATAACAATAACAATAACAATAACAATAACAATAACAATAACAATAACAATAACAATAACAATAACAATAACAATAACAATAACAATAACAATAACAATAACAATAACAATAACAATAACAATAACAATAACAATAACAATAACAATAACAATAACAATAACAATAACAATAACAATAACAATAACAATAACAATAACAATAACAATAACAATAACAATAACAATAACAATAACAATAACAATAACAATAACAATAACAATAACAATAACAATAACAATAACAATAACAATAACAATAACAATAACAATAACAATAACAATAACAATAACAATAACAATAACAATAACAATAACAATAACAATAACAATAACAATAACAATAACAATAACAATAACAATAACAATAACAATAACAATAACAATAACAATAACAATAACAATAACAATAACAATAACAATAACAATAACAATAACAATAACAATAACAATAACAATAACAATAACAATAACAATAACAATAACAATAACAATAACAATAACAATAACAATAACAATAACAATAACAATAACAATAACAATAACAATAACAATAACAATAACAATAACAATAACAATAACAATAACAATAACAATAACAATAACAATAACAATAACAATAACAATAACAATAACAATAACAATAACAATAACAATAACAATAACAATAACAATAACAATAACAATAACAATAACAATAACAATAACAATAACAATAACAATAACAATAACAATAACAATAACAATAACAATAACAATAACAATAACAATAACAATAACAATAACAATAACAATAACAATAACAATAACAATAACAATAACAATAACAATAACAATAACAATAACAATAACAATAACAATAACAATAACAATAACAATAACAATAACAATAACAATAACAATAACAATAACAATAACAATAACAATAACAATAACAATAACAATAACAATAA
>OY986040.1:72260765-72275765 GCA_963920215.1 Nineta flava
AAACGAGTCTCGGCAGACAGAGGTAAAAGAGGGAGCACAATGGACCAAAGGGTCGAAGTGCAATAATTTTTTACCCCGATATTAATCAATCAATCGATCAACAATATCACAGAATATCACAACACTACCTAGTCATATGAATTGACTAGGTAGGAATAAAATAACCATATATAAACTATATATAAATTTAAAAAAAAAAAAAAAAAAACAACAACAACAACAACAACAAAAATAACAACGTTGCAGTGAAGGTGTAAAAGGCCTTCAGTGCAACAAATAAAAATTTTTAAAAACTAGATAACAATATAAAAAACTATTAAAAAACTTTAAAAAACTTAAAAAGAGCCCCAATATCACAGATAAAATCAATAAATAATATAAAAACAACAAAACATTTCAAAAAGAAGAAAAAATTGTACGAGGCTGTAAATAGAAAATACATAAAAGAGACGACTTTTTTAAATTATGAGATGGCAACCTAGAGTCTCCGTAGAATGTGAGATTCATTAAAAAAGGTAATCATCCTCTTCACGGAGCTCGCATTAAGCGATAATGCTCGTGCTACATTCTTTCGAAACCGTAGTCTTTGCCGTGTATGTTCAAAGACTACACATTCCTCAACAATATGCCTCACGGTTCGCACTGTCCTGCAAACAGTGCACCTTGGCTGATGCTCACCGCAGAGAAGATACGCATGCAAGATTTTAGTGTGGCCTATTCGCAAACGGGTAAGGGTCACACTCTCTCTACGGCTCAGATTTACAGGTACCGGCATCTATGCCTAGCTTGACCTGTTTGAGCTTTTCCGTGAGGTTGTTCCACTCACGGTCCCATTTTTCATTAATTCAGAAGCGTATGCACACATTCAGGTCCTCTGGGCGTATTGGAATTAGATCCAGGTGGTCTTTATCAGCCGCGAACCGCGCAGCTTCATCAGAAACGATGAAGCTGCCTACAAAAACGATGGTAATATGCTGGAGTCTCGTTGATGCCCTGCTGGAGTCTCGTTTCAATTGTATCCATTGATGGAGCTCCATAGAAAATTGCAAGGTCATCAACATACAGACATTGACGAATCGTGGCTGAAGCTGCGATGTGATTGACCGCTATAGCAAAAAGGGTGGCTCAAATCAGACTTTTGGGTCTCTCTCTTACTTTTCGTCGTTGTTTTAGGAGGAACCTGAATAAGCCCCTCCGGAGAAGTTTTAGTCACTTTTGCTGGGCTTGCTGCCACTTGGTCTTCATTTTTTAATTTAAAAACTCACTGATGATTTTCATCATCAGCGGAGCGTGCTCTTTTGCGAGCGTTGAAGCATCAGTTGAAGGGGTGGGAGTAGCTGTGACGCAGGCATAGGAGACGGGTGGCTGGGAGCGCGAATCGGAGCCCATTACCCTCCTGCGCGCTTCAGGATATGTGAGCTTATCCAGAACTCTCCTATCTCTTTCTAGATTACAATTTTCTCTTTGTGTTTGGGACAGTTCCTCCACTTTGCCGAGTGACTACCCCCACAGTTAACGCATGTTATAGGCTCATTGCACGGTCTTCCTTCGTGCAATGGCTCCCCGCAGACACAAATTTGAGGCCTTTCACATCTACCTGCTGTGTGCCCGTATCTTTGACACCGATAGTATCGCAACGATGCTGGAATGTACGGATGCACGGGGATTTTGTTGTAAATGCCAGCGTCGATGGTTGCTGGCAAATAAATTTTTTTTCACTGATCCCAACGTTGAGAAGTTTGGGTCCATTACCTTCTCCTCCTGCTGGCTTGCAGACTAGATACTAGGCCCTCCCACCACAACAAGGTGGACCCACGGGAGAGAATATTATTAATATTTCTTTTTTCTTTTTTTTTCAAGGCTGAGCCCGATTGTGTACCGCACGGACATAGTCGAGTGACTATTTATTATTATTATTATTATTATTATTATTATTATTATTATTATTATTATTATTATTATTATTATTATAATTATTATTATTATTATTATTATTATTATTATTATTATTATTATTATCATTATTATTATTATTATTATTATTATTATTATTATTATTATTATTATTATTATTATTATTATTATTATTATTATTATTATTATTATTATTATTATTATTATTATTATTATTATTATTATTATTATTATTATTATTATTATTATTATTATTATTATTATTATTATTATTATTATTATTATTATTATTATTATTATTATTATTATTATTATTATTATTATTATTATTATTATTATTATTATTATTATTATTATTATTATTATTATTATTATTATTATTATTATTATTATTATTATTATTATTATTATTATTATTATTATTATTATTATTATTATTATTATTATTATTATTATTATTATTATTATTATTATTATTATTATTATTATTATTATTATTATTATTATTATTATTATTATTATTATTATTATTATTATTATTATTATTATTATTATTATTATTATTATTATTATTATTATTATTATTATTATTATTATTATTATTATTATTATTATTATTATTATTATTATTATTATTATTATTATTATTATTATTATTATTATTATTATTATTATTATTATTATTATTATTATTATTATTATTATTATTATTATTATTATTATTATTATTATTATTATTATTATTATTATTATTATTATTATTATTATTATTATTATTATTATTATTATTATTATTATTATTATTATTATTATTATTATTATTATTATTATTATTATTATTATTATTATTATTATTATTATTATTATTATTATTATTATTATTATTATTATTATTATTATTATTATTATTATTATTATTATTATTATTATTATTATTATTATTATTATTATTATTATTATTATTATTATTATTATTATTATTATTATTATTATTATTATTATTATTATTATTATTATTATTATTATTATTATTATTATTATTATTATTATTATTATTATTATTATTATTATTATTATTATTATTATTATTATTATTATTATTATTATTATTATTATTATTATTATTATTATTATTATATTATTATTATTATTATTATTATTATTATTATTATTATTATTATTATTATTATTATTATTATTATTATTATTATTATTATTATTATTATTATTATTATTATTATTATTATTATTATTATTATTATTATTATTATTATTATATTATTATTATTATTATTATTATTATTATTATTATTATTATTATTATTATTATTATTATTATTATTATTATTATTATTATTATTATTATTATTATTATTATTATTATTATTATTATTATTATTATTATTATTATTATTATTATTATTATTATTATTATTATTATTATTATTATTATTATTATTATTATTATTATTATTATTATTATTATTATTATTATTATTATTATTATTATTATTATTATTATTATTATTATTATTATTATTATTATTATTATTATTATTATTATTATTATTATTATTATTATTATATTATTATTATTATTATTATTATTATTATTATTATTATTATTATTATTATTATTATTATTATTATTATTATTATTATTATTATTATTATTATTATTATTATTATTATTATTATTATTATTATTATTATTATTATTATTATTATTATTATTATTATTATTATTATTATTATTATTATTATTATTATTATTATTATTATTATTATTATTATTATTATTATTATTATTATTATTATTATTATTATTATTATTATTATTATTATTATTATTATTATTATTATTATTATTATTTTATTATTATTATTATTATTATTATTATTATTATTATTATATTATTATTATTATTATTATTATTATTATTATTATTATTATTATTATTATTATTATTATTATATTATTATTATTATTATATTATTATTATTATTATTATTATTATTATTATTATTATTATTATTATTATTATTATTATTATTATTATTATTATTATTATTATTATTATTATTATTATTATTATTATTATTATTATTATTATTATTATTATTATTATTATTATTATTATTATTATTATTATTATTATTATTATTATTATTATTATTATTATTATTATTATTATTATTATTATTATTATTATTATTATTATTATTATTATTATTATTATTATTATTATTATTATTATTATTATTATTATTATTATTATTATTATTATTATTATTATTATTATTATTATTATTATTATTATTATTATTATTATTATTATTATTATTATTATTATTATTATTATTATTATTATTATTATTATTATTATTATTATTATTATTATTATTATTATTATTATTATATTATTATTATTATTATTATTATTATTATTATTATTATTATTATTATTATTATTATTATTATTATTATTATTATTATTATTATTATTATTATTATTATTATTATTATTATTATTATTATTATTATTATTATTATTATTATTATTATTATTATTATTATTATTATTATTATTATTATTATTATTATTATTATTATTATTATTATTATTATTATTATTATTATTATTATTATTATTATTATTATTTATTATTATTATTATTATTATTATTATTATTATTATTATTATTATTATTATTATTATTATTATTATTATTATTATTATTATTATTATTATTATTATTATTATTATTATTATTATTATTATTATTATTATTATTATTATTATTATTATTATTATTATTATTATTATTATTATTATTATTATTATTATTATTATTATTATTATTATTATTATTATTATTATTATTATTATTATTATTATTATTATTATTATTATTATTATTATATTATTATTATTATTATTATTATTATTATTATTATTATTATTATTATTATTATTATTATTATTATTATTATTATTATTATTATTATTATTATTATTATTATTATTATTATTATTATTATTATTATTATTATTATTATTATTATTATTATTATTATTATTATTATTATTATTATTATTATTATTATTATTATTATTATTATTATTATTATTATTATTATTATTATTATTATTATTATTATTATTATTATTATTATTATTATTATTATTATTATTATTATTATTATTATTATTATTATTATTATTATTATTATTATTATTATTATTATTATTATTATTATTATTATTATTATTATTATTATTATTATTATTATTATTATTATTATTATTATTATTATTATTATTATTATTATTATTATTATTATTATTATTATTATTATAATTATTATTATTATTATTATTATTATTATTATTATTATTATTATTATTATTATTATTATTATTATTATTATTATTATTATTATTATTATTATTATTATTATTATTATTATTATTATTATTATTATTATTATTATTATTATTATTATTATTATTATTATTATTATTATTATTATTATTATTATTATTATTATTATTATTATTATTATTATTATTATTATTATTATTATTATTATTATTATTATTATTATTATTATTATTATTATTATTATTATTATTATTATTATTATTATTATTATTATTATTATTATTATTATTATTATTATTATTATTATTATTATTATTATTATTATTATTATTATTATTATTATTATTATTATTATTATTATTATTATTATTATTATTATTATTATTATTATTATTATTATTATTATTATTATTATTATTATTATTATTATTATTATTATTATTATTATTATTATTATTATTATTATTATTATTATTATTATTATTATTATTATTATTATTATTATTATTATTATTATTATTATTATTATTATTATTATTATTATTATATTATTATTATTATTATTATTATTATTATTATTATTATTATTATTATTATTATTATTATTATTATTATTATTATTATTATTATTATTATTATTATTATTATTATTATTATTATTATTATTATTATTATTATTATTATTATTATTATTATTATTATTATTATTATTATTATTATTATTATTATTATTATTATTATATTATTATTATTATTATTATTATTATTATTATTATTATTATTATTATTATTATTATTATTATTATTATTATTATTATTATTATTATTATTATTATTATTATTATTATTATTATTATTATTATTATTATTATTATTATTATTATTATTATTATTATTATTATTATTATTATTATTATTATTATTATTATTATTATTATTATTATTATTATTATTATTATTATTATTATTTATTATTATTATTATTATTATTATTATTATTATTATTATTATTATTATTATTATTATTATTATTATTATTATTATTATTATTATTATTATTATTATTATTATTATTATTATTATTATTATTATTATTATTATTATTATTATTATTATTATTATTATTATTATTATTATTATTATTATTATTATTATTATTATTATTATTATTATTATTATTATTATTATTATTATTATTATTATTATTATTATTATTATTATTATTATTATTATTATTATTATTATTATTATTATTATTATTATTATTATTATTATTATTATTATTATTATTATTATTATTATTATTATTATTATTATTATTATTATTATTATATTATTATTATTATTATTATTATTATTATTATTATTATTATTATTATTATTATTATTATTATTATTATATTATTATTATTATTATTATTATTATTATTATTATTATTATTATTATTATTATTATTATTATTATTATTATTATTATTATTATTATTATTATTATTATTATTATTATTATTATTATTATTATTATTATTATTATTATTATTATTATTATTATTATTATTATTATTATTATTATTATTATTATTATTATTATTATTATTATTATTATTATTATTATTATTATTATTATTATTATTATTATTATTATTATTATTATTATTATTATTATTATTATTATTATTATTATTATTATTATTATTATTATTATTATTATTATTATTATTATTATTATTATTATTATTATTATTATTATTATTATTATTATTATTATTATTATTATTATTATTATTATTATTATTATTATTATTATTATTATTATTATTATTATTATTATTATTATTATTATTATTATTATTATTATTATTATTATTATTATTATTATTATTATTATTATTATTATTATTATTATTATTATTATTATTATTATTATTATTATTATTATTATTATTATTATTATTATTATTATTATTATTATTATTATTATTATTATTATTATTATTATTATTATTATTATTATTATTATTATTATTATTATTATTATTATTATTATTATTATTATTATTATTATTATTATTATTATATTATTATTATTATTATTATTATTATTATTATTATTATTATTATTATTATTATTATTATTATTATTATTATTATTATTATTATTATTATTATTATTATTATTATTATTATTATTATTATTATTATTATTATTATTATTATTATTATTATTATTATTATTATTATTATTATTATTATTATTATTATTATTATTATTATTATTATTATTATTATTATTATTATTATTATTATTATTATTATTATTATTATTATTATTATTATTATTATTATTATTATTATTATTATTATTATTATTATTATTATTATTATTATTATTATTATTATTATTATTATTATTATTATTATTATTATTATTATTATTATTATTATTATTATTATTATTATTATTATTATTATTATTATTATTATTATTATTATTATTATTATTATTATTATTATTATTATTATTATTATTATTATTATTATTATTATTATTATTATTATTATTATTATTATTATTATTATTATTATTATTATTATTATTATTATTATTATTATTATTATTATTATTATTATTATTATTATTATTATTATTATTATTATTATTATTATTATTATTATTATTATTATTATTATTATTATTATTATTATTATTATTATTATTATTATTATTATTATTATTATTATTATTATTATTATTATTATTATTATTATTATTATTATTATTATTATTATTATTATTATTATTATTATTATTATTATTATTATTATTATTATTATTATTATTATTATTATTATTATTATTATTATTATTATTATTATTATTATTATTATTATTATTATTATTATTATTATTATTATTATTATTATTATTATTATTATTATTATTATTATTATTATTATTATTATTATTATTATTATTATATTATTATTATTATTATTATTATTATTATTATTATTATTATTATTATTATTATTATTATTATTATTATTATTATTATTATTATTATTATTATTATTATTATTATTATTATTATTATTATTATTATTATTATTATTATTATTATTATTATTATTATTATTATTATTATTATTATTATTATTATTATTATTATTATTATTATTATTATTATTATTATTATTATTATTATTATTATTATTATTATTATTATTATTATTATTATTATTATTATTATTATTATTATTATTATTATTATTATTATTATTATTATATTATTATTATTATTATTATTATTATTATTATTATTATTATTATTATTATTATTATTATTATTATTATTATTATTATTATTATTATTATTATTATTATTATTATATTATTATTATTATTATTATTATTATTATTATTATTATTATTATTATTATTATTATTATTATTATTATTATTATTATTATTATTATTATTATTATTATTATTATTATTATTATTATTATTATTATTATTATTATTATTATTATTATTATTATTATTATTATTATTATTATTATTATTATTATTATTATTATTATTATTATTATTATTATTATTATTATTATTATTATTATTATTATTATTATTATTATTATTATTATTATTATTATTATTATTATTATTATTATTATTATTATTATTATTATTATTATTATTATTATTATTATTATTATTATTATTATTATTATTATTATTATTATTATTATTATTATTATTATTATTATTATTATTATTATTATTATTATTATTATTATTATTATTATTATTATTATTATTATTATTATTATTATTATTATTATTATTATTATTATTATTATTATTATTATTATTATTATTATTATTATTATTATTATTATTATTATTATTATTATTATTATTATTATTATTATTATTATTATTATTATTATTATTATTATTATTATTATTATTATTATTATTATTATTATTATTATTATTATTATTATTATTATTATTATTATTATTATTATTATTATTATTATTATTATTATTATTATTATTATTATTATTATTATTATTATTATTATTATTATTATTATTATTATTATTATTATTATTATTATTATTATTATTATTATTATTATTATTATTATTATTATTATTATTATTATTATTATTATTATTATTATTATTATTATTATTATTATTATTATTATTATTATTATTATTATTATTATTATTATTATTATTATTATTATTATTATTATTATTATTATTATTATTATTATTATTATTATTATTATTATTATTATTATTATTATTATTATTATTATTATTATTATTATTATTATATTATTATTATTATTATTATTATTATTATTATTATTATTATTATTATTATTATTATTATTATTATTATTATTATTATTATTATTATTATTATTATTATTATTATTATTATTATTATTATTATTATTATTATTATTATTATTATTATTATTATTATTATTATTATTATTATTATTATTATTATTATTATTATTATTATTATTATTATTATTATTATTATTATTATTATTATTATTATTATTATTATTATTATTATTATTATTATTATTATTATTATTATTATTATTATTATTATTATTATTATTATTATTATTATTATTATTATTATTATTATTATTATTATTATTATTATTATTATTATTATTATTATTATTATTATTATTATTATTATTATTATTATTATTATTATTATTATTATTATTATTATTATTATTATTATTATTATTATTATTATTATTATTATTATTATTATTATTATTATTATTATTATTATTATTATTATTATTATTATTATTATTATTATTATTATTATTATTATTATTATTATTATTATTATTATTATTATTATTATTATTATTATTATTATTATTATTATTATTATTATTATTATTATTATTATTATTATTATTATTATTATTATTATTATTATTATTATTATTATTATTATTATTATTATTATTATTATTATTATTATTATTATTATTATTATTATTATTATTATTATTATTATTATTATTATTATTATTATTATTATTATTATTATTATTATTATTATTATTATTATTATTATTATTATTATTATTATTATTATTATTATTATTATTATTATTATTATTATTATTATTATTATTATTATTATTATTATTATTATTATTATTATTATTATTATTATTATTATTATTATTATTATTATTATTATTATTATTATTATTATTATTATTATTATTATTATTATTATTATTATTATTATTATTATTATTATTATTATTATTATTATTATTATTATTATTATTATTATTATTATTATTATTATTATTATTATTATTATTATTATTATTATTATTATTATTATTATTATTATTATTATTATTATTATTATTATTATTATTATTATTATTATTATTATTATTATTATTATTATTATTATTATTATTATTATTATTATTATTATTATTATTATTATTATTATTATTATTATTATTATTATTATTATTATTATTATTATTATTATTATTATTATTATTATTATTATTATTATTATTATTATTATTATTATTATTATTATTATTATTATTATTATTATTATTATTATTATTATTATTATTATTATTATTATTATTATTATTATTATTATTATTATTATTATTATTATTATTATTATTATTATTATTATTATTATTATTATTATTATTATTATTATTATTATTATTATTATTATTATTATTATTATTATTATTATTATTATTATTATTATTATTATTATTATTATTATTATTATTATTATTATTATTATTATTATTATTATTATTATTATTATTATTATTATTATTATTATTATTATTATTATTATTATTATTATTATTATTATTATTATTATTATTATTATTATTATTATTATTATTATTATTATTATTATTATTATTATTATTATTATTATTATTATTATTATTATTATTATTATTATTATTATTATTATTATTATTATTATTATTATTATTATTATTATTATTATTATTATTATTATTATTATTATTATTATTATTATTATTATTATTATTATTATTATTATTATTATTATTATTATTATTATTATTATTATTATTATTATTATTATTATTATTATTATTATTATTATTATTATTATTATTATTATTATTATTATTATTATTATTATTATTATTATTATTATTATTATTATTATTATTATTATTATTATTATTATTATTATTATTATTATTATTATTATTATTATTATTATTATTATTATTATTATTATTATTATTATTATTATTATTATTATTATTATTATTATTATTATTATTATTATTATTATTATTATTATTATTATTATTATTATTATTATTATTATTATTATTATTATTATTATTATTATTATTATTATTATTATTATTATTATTATTATTATTATTATTATTATTATTATTATTATTATTATTATTATTATTATTATTATTATTATTATTATTATTATTATTATTATTATTATTATTATTATTATTATTATTATTATTATTATTATTATTATTATTATTATTATTATTATTATTATTATTATTATTATTATTATTATTATTATTATTATTATTATTATTATTATTATTATTATTATTATTATTATTATTATTATTATTATTATTATTATTATTATTATTATTATTATTATTATTATTATTATTATTATTATTATTATTATTATTATTATTATTATTATTATTATTATTATTATTATTATTATTATTATTATTATTATTATTATTATTATTATTATTATTATTATTATTATTATTATTATTATTATTATTATTATTATTATTATTATTATTATTATTATTATTATTATTATTATTATTATTATTATTATTATTATTATTATTATTATTATTATTATTATTATTATTATTATTATTATTATTATTATTATTATTATTATTATTATTATTATTATTATTATTATTATTATTATTATTATTATTATTATTATTATTATTATTATTATTATTATTATTATTATTATTATTATTATTATTATTATTATTATTATTATTATTATTATTATTATTATTATTATTATTATTATTATTATTATTATTATTATTATTATTATTATTATTATTATTATTATTATTATTATTATTATTATTATTATTATTATTATTATTATTATTATTATTATTATTATTATTATTATTATTATTATTATTATTATTATTATTATTATTATTATTATTATTATTATTATTATTATTATTATTATTATTATTATTATTATTATTATTATTATTATTATTATTATTATTATTATTATTATTATTATTATTATTATTATTATTATTATTATTATTATTATTATTATTATTATTATTATTATTATTATTATTATTATTATTATTATTATTATTATTATTATTATTATTATTATTATTATTATTATTATTATTATTATTATTATTATTATTATTATTATTATTATTATTATTATTATTATTATTATTATTATTATTATTATTATTATTATTATTATTATTATTATTATTATTATTATTATTATTATTATTATTATTATTATTATTATTATTATTATTATTATTATTATTATTATTATTATTATTATTATTATTATTATTATTATTATTATTATTATTATTATTATTATTATTATTATTATTATTATTATTATTATTATTATTATTATTATTATTATTATTATTATTATTATTATTATTATTATTATTATTATTATTATTATTATTATTATTATTATTATTATTATTATTATTATTATTATTATTATTATTATTATTATTATTATTATTATTATTATTATTATTATTATTATTATTATTATTATTATTATTATTATTATTATTATTATTATTATTATTATTATTATTATTATTATTATTATTATTATTATTATTATTATTATTATTATTATTATTATTATTATTATTATTATTATTATTATTATTATTATTATTATTATTATTATTATTATTATTATTATTATTATTATTATTATTATTATTATTATTATTATTATTATTATTATTATTATTATTATTATTATTATTATTATTATTATTATTATTATTATTATTATTATTATTATTATTATTATTATTATTATTATTATTATTATTATTATTATTATTATTATTATTATTATTATTATTATTATTATTATTATTATTATTATTATTATTATTATTATTATTATTATTATTATTATTATTATTATTATTATTATTATTATTATTATTATTATTATTATTATTATTATTATTATTATTATTATTATTATTATTATTATTATTATTATTATTATTATTATTATTATTATTATTATTATTATTATTATTATTATTATTATTATTATTATTATTATTATTATTATTATTATTATTATTATTATTATTATTATTATTATTATTATTATTATTATTATTATTATTATTATTATTATTATTATTATTATTATTATTATTATTATTATTATTATTATTATTATTATTATTATTATTATTATTATTATTATTATTATTATTATTATTATTATTATTATTATTATTATTATTATTATTATTATTATTATTATTATTATTATTATTATTATTATTATTATTATTATTATTATTATTATTATTATTATTATTATTATTATTATTATTATTATTATTATTATTATTATTATTATTATTATTATTATTATTATTATTATTATTATTATTATTATTATTATTATTATTATTATTATTATTATTATTATTATTATTATTATTATTATTATTATTATTATTATTATTATTATTATTATTATTATTATTATTATTATTATTATTATTATTATTATTATTATTATTATTATTATTATTATTATTATTATTATTATTATTATTATTATTATTATTATTATTATTATTATTATTATTATTATTATTATTATTATTATTATTATTATTATTATTATTATTATTATTATTATTATTATTATTATTATTATTATTATTATTATTATTATTATTATTATTATTATTATTATTATTATTATTATTATTATTATTATTATTATTATTATTATTATTATTATTATTATTATTATTATTATTATTATTATTATTATTATTATTATTATTATTATTATTATTATTATTATTATTATTATTATTATTATTATTATTATTATTATTATTATTATTATTATTATTATTATTATTATTATTATTATTATTATTATTATTATTATTATTATTATTATTATTATTATTATTATTATTATTATTATTATTATTATTATTATTATTATTATTATTATTATTATTATTATTATTATTATTATTATTATTATTATTATTATTATTATTATTATTATTATTATTATTATTATTATTATTATTATTATTATTATTATTATTATTATTATTATTATTATTATTATTATTATTATTATTATTATTATTATTATTATTATTATTATTATTATTATTATTATTATTATTATTATTATTATTATTATTATTATTATTATTATTATTATTATTATTATTATTATTATTATTATTATTATTATTATTATTATTATTATTATTATTATTATTATTATTATT